>CAJHQQ010003620.1:0-17500 GCA_905132885.1 Moricandia moricandioides
CAATGAAAGGCGTCCTGAGCTACCCAATCATACCATTCATGGCTCAACTCGAAGTTAATTATCTCAGAAATAGCAATAACATCATGATTAAAACACCATGTGCATTAATCAATTGTCATGTACTACTGTGAGTGCGACCTGCTTCGTCTCGTAAGATCCCATTCTCATTAGCCTCAAGTATAAGCACTTATACCTCTCTATCTTCTAGCAAGTAGTGTCGATCAACGACGAGGTGTTGGTGTCGACCTATGAGGAGGTGTTGGTGTCGATCGACGACGAGACATTGGTGTTGGTGTCGATTGACGACAAGGAGTTGGTGTCGATCGACGACGAGGTTTTGGTGTTGATTGAGACTTGGTTTTCTACACTGTTAATCGCTGCTTGGAGGGTGTTTAATTCCCTCTTAGAGATGGATCTTGTGTGAATCAGCAGGTTCCTTCTTTAAAGACACCAAAAAGCTTCTTCTCATCGCTTTCTGGTACCTAGATATATGCACCTGAAACACAAGAAAAGAAACGTAGAGTAATAAATAGGGAAGTTAACGACGGAAGGAAGGTGCTAGACTTAGGGTTTCATTTAGGTTATCAAAATTAAAATCTATAGATGCTAAGAGTTGATCCTAGAACTCAAATGCAATATTAAGATATCCAGCTCTCACTACGAGTCAAATCAGATGACTAAGTCTTATGTTCCAGATGTCGCATGCAAAAAAGGAATGAGTATCGATCGAGACTATGGTATCCGTGTCGTTCGACACTTCCTTAGGCAAGAATTAATGTTTTAATCAATATGTTCACGAAGTTAGTCTAGACCAACTTTTGAATGCATCTAACAACCTAACTCAACATAATTATTATCAGGTAAACAACCTACTGTGGTAGTTGTCTATAATCATAAGATCAGGGTTCTAGTTAGATATTCTAGAACACAAGTAGTTTGATCAATTTTTTGAAGGATACATTAAATCCCCCTACAATTTCTATATTTTCAGAAGAACATCAAAACCCTAGAAAATCCCTAAACCTAGAAGTGGATCTACTTCTACATGATAGTTGTCACAGAAATTGTAGATGCAGAGAACAATAAATACAATAAATCAAAACTAAAACTCAAGGAGTTGTAGGAGGACTATGAAGGAGTTCCTCCTGATACACCCAAAATTAAGGATCACTCTGAAATTGGTAAGGGATAATCCTTGACTCCAATGGAACGTGAAACTCCAAAGAAACAAGGCGGTGGATCGAATGGTATGACACAAGAGATTTGGAAGCTCTTGATTTATCGTGGATCGTTAGGTCGCACAGAGGATGCGGAAGGCCTCTGATATTCCAACTCAATGCCCTAGGATATGATGCACCTAAACGACAATGAGGTTGACCCCCTGGATATGACGCACCAGGACGGATCGGTTTGATCCCTTGGATATGACACACCAAGACATATCCAAAAGTTCCTGAAGGAACAAAACTGAGAAACACTCTCAAGATTCCAAAAATATAACTCACACTTATTTTATTTCATTGATCAATGGGGCCTTTATATAATAGGCAAGGGTACATGAAAGGTTGAAATACAAAAGTTTTATTCAAACCTTGAAACTAGAAAACAATTAAACAAATAAGACTTGACCAAAAGTTGGAAAGCTTACACATTTTGACTCTTAATCTTCAAAATTCGTCACTCTTTTTGAACAGAAAATGAAACAAGTATTTTGGGCCATTCTTGGACTTGTAACACCTCCAAAATGGTTTGGACCATATATATTGGATATTTCATTGCTCTTCATGCCCAAAATTTCATATATCAGCCCTAGGTCGCATCATACACCTCTTCTTCAAAGAGATTTGTCTTCAAATCTTGCTTTCCGGGAAAAAAAAAATTTGAACACATACTTCCCAAATGATCCAGCAGATTTTTAGAAAAAAAAAGTAACAAAACTCTTTTTTTTGGTAGAAAATGGATAGATGAGAATGATGGATAAAAGAACTGAATACCACTTTCAGAGTGGCTCTAATACCAAATGATACGTCCAAAATTATGGATCACTCTGAAATTGGTAAGGGATTATCCTTGACTCCAATGGAACGTGAAACTCCAAAGAAACAAGGCGGTGGATCGAATGATATGACACAAGAGATTCGGAAGCTCTTGATTTACCGTGGATCGTTAGGTCGCCCAGAGGATGCGTAAGGCCTCTGATATTCTAACTCAATGCCCTAGGATATGACGCACCTAGATGACAATGAGGTTGACTCCCTGGATATGGCGCACCAGGACGGATCGGTTTGATCCCTTGGATATGACACACCAAGACATATCCAAAAGTTCCCGAAGGAACAAAACTGAGAAACACTCTCAAGATTCCAAAAATATAACTCACACTTATTTTATTTCATTGATCAATGGGGCCTTTATATAATAGGCAAGGGTACATGAAAGGTTGAAATACAAAATTTTTATTCAAACCTTGAAACTAGAAAACAATTAAACAAATAAGACTTGACCAAAAGTTGGAAAGCTTACACATTTTGACTCTTAATCTTCAAAATTCGTCACTCTTTTTGAACAGAAAATGAAACAAGTATTTTGGGCCATTCTTGGACTTGTAACACCTCCAAAATGGTTTGGACCATATATATTGGATATTTCATTGCTCTTCATGCCCAAAATTTCATATATCAGCCCTAGGTCGCATCATACACCTCTTCTTCAAAGAGATTTGTCTTCAAATCTTGCTTTCCGGGAAAAAAAAAATTTGAACACATACTTCCCAAATGATCCAGCAGATTTTTAGAAAAAAAAAGTAACAAAACTCTTTTTTTTGGTAGAAAATGGATAGATGAGAATGATGGATAAAAGAACTGAATACCACTTTCAAAGTGGCTCTAATACCAAATGATACGTCCAAAATTATGGATCACTCTGAAATTGGTAAGGGATTATCCTTGACTCCAATGGAACGTGAAACTCCAAAGAAACAAGGCGGTGGATCGAATGATATGACACAAGAGATTCGGAAGCTCTTGATTTACCGTGGATCGTTAGGTCGCCCAGAGGATGCGTAAGGCCTCTGATATTCTAACTCAATGCCCTAGGATATGACGCACCTAGATGACAATGAGGTTGACTCCCTGGATATGGCGCACCAGGACGGATCGGTTTGATCCCTTGGATATGACACACCAAGACATATCCAAAAGTTCCCGAAGGAACAAAACTGAGAAACACTCTCAAGATTCCAAAAATATAACTCACAACTTATTTTATTTCATTGATCAATGGGGCCATTATATAATAGGTAAGGGTACATGAAAGGTTGAAATACAAACGGTTTATTCAAACCTTGAAACTAGAAAACAATTAAAGAAATAAAAATTGACCAAAAGTTGGAAAGCTTGCACATTTTGACTCTTAATCTTCAAAATTCGTCACTTTTTTTGACCAGAAAATAAAACAAGTATTTTGGGCAATTCTTGGACTTGTAACACCTCCAAAATTGTTTGGACCATATATATAATATATCCATTGGATATTTCATTGCTCTTCATGCCCAAAACTTCATATATCAGCCCTAGGCCGCATCACCTCCTTTCTCTCGTAACCCTAAAACTTTGAATAAAAGAAAGACTAGCCTAATCAATGGCTTATAAAACAAATATACATGGTTTTAAGTTGGCCATAGACATTTTTATAAATATGTAGATCATCTGGGGTTAAGTTGGTATTGAAATATACTCAGTCCGTCTTCTGAAACCAGTGTTGAACCACACTAGGGAAGTGGTATCGATCGACACTCCTTCTGAATCTCAACAACTTCCTCTTGCAAGGCAGACATACCACTCTTCGGTAAAACAAACATAACTTTGGATATATGATCCTCACTGACCTCAAACCCATGACATATAAAAGCTAACTCAAATCTCTATCTTGTGACAAAATATGAGCTCAATCTTACCATGTGTATGTGTCCATGCGTTTCTAAACATCTGACGCGTCTACGAAGCTCTGCATCTTAAAAAGCTCCAAAATTTCTAAATTTCTCCAAAACATATATGAAACTGAAAACACTCTAAAACATACTCAAAAATTTATAATATACTTTAAAAAGAATCTATACCATACTCTAAAAGTGGTAAATTCCATGATCCATCCAACGTTGTTGTTGAGAGTGAAGTAGATTGCATCAATCTTTATATATAACTCATTAAACATCCTCTCCTGAGTTGTGTTAATGTGACCTATCATCTCGAAAAATTGAACTCTCTTGTAAACATTAGGTGTTGGCCGAATAGTAAGTGTAGATTGAATTCTAAACATCTGAAAACATTCATCGTACTTTTGGAGACTCAAATAACAGTCTCACTGTCTATCTGTTATCTCAAGTATTGCTTCCATGTCTTCCTTTGAAACATTGATGATCCCCTTGTCATCTCTGTAAACTCCATGCTCATCTTGTGCTACTATTCTGAATTTTATTTCAGATGGAATGACGGCTTCAATTGAAAAAGCCTCTCGAAATTCTAGAGTCACAGGGGTGTCGATCAAATGCTGGTCGTTGGTTGTTGATCAACACCTTGCCGTCATCTTCATACTCTGTGCCAGAATCAGAGTAACAAACTGCCACAAATCCTAGATCATACCCTCACTAATGTGTGATAGGCACAACATGTTTGTCTTCATATCACAAATAACTTCTTCTTCTTCTTCTTCTTCTTCTTCTTCTTCTTCTTCTTCTTCTTCTTCTTCTTCTTCCTTCTTCTTCTTCTTTCTCTCTTCTTCTTCTTCTTCTTCTTCTTCTTCTTCTTCTTCTTCTTCTTCTTCTTCTTTCTTCTTCTTCTTTCTTCTTCTTCTTCTTCTTCTTCTTCTTCTTTCTTCTTCTTCTTTCTCTTCTTCTTTCTTCTTCTTCTTCTTCTTCTTCTTCCTTCTTCTTCTTCTTCTTCTTCTTCTTCTTCTTGGTGGTACTTTTTATCATGTCCGAGCACCTCCTGGTGCTTTTAATCCCACCAGAAGACAACTGTACCGCCTCAACGTCTCCTCGAAAACGGGAGACAGGACCATCTCCGAGTCTTGCTGCTCGTAGGCGACAAGAAACAAGCCACCGTCGTGGGCATGCACGTGGGTGACGAGACTCTCTCCAAAGTCTCATCACCCATGGTAAACGAGGGCTCTACTTTCATCCTTTTCTTCGAGACTTTACCGCACTCGTTCTAGTTGAGTTTCCGTTGAAGTTTTGTGATAAAAATAGCAAGAACTTTTCTTTTCGTAAAATCTTCGAGTCAATCGTATAAAATTATAACAATTAACTTAACGCCAATACTATCTCACTATACGATCGGTTTTACTATTTCGTGGTAACAATTTGATTACGTAACCAGTATTATATGAAAAGCAATTTCTCTAAAAGAAACTCGTAAAAATATGTTAAGTCATTAAAAACGGCCCAAAAAGTTCTAAAACAAATTACAAAAAGTCCCATTTATTGATTTCAGATGACAATGAGCCCGACTACAATGACTGTCTTCCTAATTTCCGCAGAAGATAAATGTTAAGTTTCCAGATAATCAATGAAGGTCGAGAAGATAAGGAAGATTTTCCCGGAGAGTAGACTTCGGATATGGAAGGGGCATAAAAGGTAAAGACGAACGATCTTGGAGGTATATTTAAGGTGAGGCAAGGCGAGGGACCGGGACCAAGAAAAAAATTCTCAGAAAAATTCAGCATTTAGAAGATTTTAGCAATTTTGTTTTGTATTGAGCTGCGACTCAAACTTGGTTTAGAACATAGGCTGTTAGAACTAGGAAACTCGCCAACAGCTCTTACGACCGAAGTTTTTAAAACCTGTTGTACATCAGAACATTCTTACACAAAAATGATTCAATAAGATCTTGTTTTACTTGAAAATTTGTATTCGATTATCTCACCTTTTGTTACTCATAATCTGATCACTTGTCGTAGGCTCATCAGAAATCCAAAACCTCAAAGAAAGTAAAGGTTTCTTGGCTTTCCTTCGATTACGAAAATCGACAGGTGAATTTTGGTTCCCACAGTTTGGCCCCAGATGAGGGGGGGGGGGGGGGGAGGGGGGTACGGGCTAATCTAACTCGCAGACACAAAACGTGACTACAGACGCTCAAAACAATTAACCAGCTTGTGACGACAATGTCGCCGACGATAACGTTGAAAGCACTCCAGCTAGAAACGTCTTTGTGTTCAACGCTGATGCTAACACCACGGCATTCCAAGAGATTAAGAAGATGTTCTCGAATCTCCAAAACAAGTTCAAAGAACAAAATGAACTCACGAGTTATCACGCTAAACAGATCAAAACCATAACAGCGAGGACCATAACTATTTTCCCGCGTGGTACTACGAGGGTCTGTAGTGGAAGAAGGCTTCACTTCGCGACTCCATTGGATAGGACTGTAAATGCTCAAGGAAAACCATTAGGACAAAATCCCGATGAGATAACTCCAGAAGCAACATGGAAGAATACCGAAGATCCTTCGCACAACAATCAGGAGGAAGAAGAAAACAAATTCAAGCAAGTCTACTTGGATTTAAACGATCAATCCGATCATTGGGAAGACGCTGACGTACATACAAGAAAGAAAAGAAGTCGCACGACTCGGTAAAACTCTTTGTTCGAGAAACCCATGATAGAAGAGGAAAATAATAATCTTCTGGGTAAACATGAGAAACTAGCGAAAGAACAGGTTCGGATCACCCACGGAAAACGCCGACAAATTCGGAAAACTGCTGATGAAAAACTCGACGAGATGCATGATCTCCGGGACTATATCACAAAAATGGCTGTGGAAGTAAAAGCGGTGAACTCTCAAATTCACCACACCTCTAGCGCCGCACCCAAGATCGAGAAACTTTTCAAGGAACATCGGAAGACTCCTTTCACTTCCTGCATCACTGAGACGAGAATCTCAGACCCTAGGAAGATCAAAATCCCTACGTATGATGGCACCACCGATCCCAAACCGCACCTGCAGACCTTCCAGATTGCGATGGTAGGGCCGAACTCAGGGAAAGCAAAAGAGACGCCGGATACCGCGGCCTCTGCGTTGAGAATCTCCAGGGAACAACACTCGAATGGTTTTTTCGCCCAAAAAAAGTTCCATCGGAAATTTCCGCCAACTCGCTTCAGATTTTCTCAAGCACTACTCCATGTTCATGGACAGAGAAACCTCCGACGTCGACCTTTGGAGTCTATCCCAAAAGGAAGACGAACCTCTCCACAATTTTATGAACATATTCAAAATCATCATGTCGAGAGTTAGCGGGGAACAACGATAAGGTGGTTATTGGCGAGATTAGAAAGACGCTCTAGAACAAGTCAAAGTTTAGAAAGTGGATATCCCTCGAGAAACCGGGCACGATCCAGGATGCTCTCCACAAGGCCACAAACTACATCATCATAGAAGAGGTGATGAAAGTCATGTCGCAAAAACATAAGTCCGCGAAAGCATCGTTGAAAGAAGCGGCACCAAAGCAGATGCCAAAAAAGAAAATCTCTCATAACGACAATTACATCCACAACGAGGGGAATATAACCAAGGAGCGCATAAATATTATGTTAAATCCGCACCGAAACATGGTAGAACGTCGAGAAACACGTGGACCCGAAATTACACGTACGACAAGGATACACTTCGCAGTCGTTGATCAACTTGCAATCTACAACGTGATCATTGGAACGATCAGGATAATATCCATGATGGCAGTCCCATCGACATACCACCTTGGCATCAAGTTCCCAACCCCGAACGGAACCGCAACAGTTTGGGGATGCCAAAAACAGTCATGACTTTTCTTTCTGGTGGAACACAAGCTAAGGCAAAGCACGACCATCGCCAAACCCAAACGCGCGAAGACAACTCAGCAATTTTCTGAAAACGCTTCGGAAAAAGTATGATCCCGAATCATCAAAATCTAGCAACGGCTTCGGATAAAGAAAGCAAACCAAACTTTCCTAACCCAACGCTCTAGCCTAATCAGAGTAGACAAAACAAGAAGAATTTGTCGATCCAGCAACAGTCACCATGACCAAGAAGATTGATGTGATCCTTCCGAATGAGTAAAAAAATCACGGATACAAACTGAACTAAAAGACGACTTGATCCCCGAAAGAGGTATGTAGGCAACTCGTCGCAAAATTTCGGCTGTCCCTTTCTCTAAAAATGGGGGGGGGGGGGAGTGGTACTTATACTGAGAGGACCTGATATATACCACTATTATGCCATGATAGTAGCCCTATATAAAGTATATTATATGTTTTGGAACATTTTTAAGAGTATTTTCAGGTTCAGGTACGTTCTGGAGAACTTTGGTGATTCTGGAGCTTTTAGAGATGCAGAACTGCGAAGATGCGTCAGATGTTTAACTATGGATGGAGAAATTCCCACTGTGCGGTTGAGCTGATAGTTTTACATAAGATATAGCTTTCAGTTAGCTTTCCAATTCCACCGGTTTGAGGTCCATCTGACAGTTATATCTAAAGGAATGCCCGTTTTACTGGCAAGGTTTTGCCGTACCATCGATCGAAGGTGATCCCATAAGATATGCTCGCATTATTTTATGGCCGAATTAATCCAAGATGTCATGGCAAGTTACCAGAATACCCTTGCACGAGTTTAGACCTAATTTATATAGTTTTCTAAGCCATTGTTGACAGCTACGCTTTCTTTTATTCACTATCTTAAGTTTTTAGAGAGAAGATCAATTCTCATTCAAGAGACTGATTGGAAATCTTTTGGTTTCATATTGATTTCTATATCTATTACTTATTCAGACTATGATTTATGTTATTGCTTTCATGTCTGAGTAATCATCTTGTTAGGTTTAGGGATTTCATGTTCTTAATGTCAAGCTGATAGTCATAGGATTGCTAGGTTATCTATAGATCTCTACACCATGGTGGCTTGTAATACTAGGATCTAGAGTAGTGGAATAACAAGTGAGTGTGACTGATTTATTTAATCTAGAATCATAGGACAATTGAGAGGCACAAGAGTGCAATTAATTAACAGAACCTGAGTCCTGTGTGAATTAGATACTTAGGCGCATACGAGAGTTGGTCTAGGATCTAGTTGAACATCATCGTTATGTGTGTTAATGCTTGTATGAGTTAGCAACAATCGATACCCAAGCATTGGTATCGACCAAAGCTCGATCCTTGTTTGCATGCGAGAACTGGAACATAGAACTTAGGCATTTGATTAGTAATTACATGCGAGAGCTGGATTACTTGCTTATTGAATTCGAGTTCTTGAATTTTTATATAAAACCCTTAGCATCCTTGATTTCTGTTTGAATCTAGTGACTGATAAATCCCTAGACTTAGGTATTTCATCTTATTGTTATCAAACCAATCACTTGCTTACTTGTCTACTATTACTTCTTTAATAAATTGTTTGCCTAGCTTAATCTAAACATCTATAGTCTATTGTGTGCCCACACTCCCTGTGGATTCGATCTCTAAGTACTAATTGAACCTCTTAATTGAGAGAGTAAAAAGTAGCTTATAGGGTTAATTTTAGAGTGCATAATAAAAGCTACATCAAATTTGGCGCTGTTGCCGGAGAGCGCGGATCGCCATTAGACTTGATTAATAGGTTTTGTCTAGGTTTTTATTTTCTGTTTTTGTTACTTACATAATTTTTTTCTTGTTTTTAGGTGAATTCAGAGCAGTTCAGGAGTAACCAGGAAAAATACTTACATTTCTTCGACCTAGCAGCTATTGAACGCACCATCCGAGAGAAACGTCTAGCATCGATCGACAAACAACGCTTCACCGTCGATCGACCACCACTCTTGGTATGAACATTCAATCGACCCTTCTACTCTATCATTGATCGACAGTAACCGGTGAGTAGAGATGGTTACGGCACTTATTCTGACTAGGGATGGGAATGGAGACCTGCTTGACCCTGAGGGTCATCTATGTAATACAGCAGGTCAGAAATTAGATGCACATGGTTGTTGTAATCCCTGAACATCGATCGATAGCATAATTTATCAGGCCTCCTCAACTCTATGTTAACAGGTTTGTGATTCAACCTCAAGAAATTCAGGGGATCGACCGCCAGATAAGACCTGCATACTTTAATCGTGTGCGCAAGCACCCCTTTCATGGCCTTCCCTCTGAAGATCCCATGGACCACATTGAAACACTAGAGGATTTTGTGTCTAGCATCCTATAGCATGAAGAAACTAAAGATTATCTTCTATGCAAATTATTCAAGTATTCTCTCTCTGGGAATGCACTTGTTTGATTGAAACTTTTACCACCAGGATCTCTCACTACCTAGGATGATGTCAAGGACTGCGTTTCTGACTAATTTTTTTTATGATGCAAAGGACCGAAGAGCTCAGGGACAAGATTTTGACATTCTCTCAAGGACCTATTGAAGGGTTTAGAAGCTCTTGGGACATATTTAGGGGGTACCAAAAAGACTATCCACATCATGATTTCACGGAGGTTCAATTGGTGGGATTATTCTGCAAAGGTATTGATGCGCAGTATCATATAATGTTGGATAAGTCAAGCGAAGGGAACTTTGGGACTAGGACTCCAGAGGAAGCTAAGAGACTGATTCAAAACTTTGTGTCTAGCAACAATATTAGGAATACGGATACTCATAGAACGCAATCAGGTGTTACGAATAATGACAAGATCATTGAGGTCGAGGACAAAACTGATTTGTGCATGAAGTCTCGTTGGTGGAACAGGCTGCAGAAGAGGACGAGAATCATATAAATGAAATCTGTTTTTAGGACCATTCAGAGGATGAAATTTATAATGGAACGAGCCATAGAAATTCCACAGAAGATGAGTGTATACTTAAATCTGAGGTTGGAATCCATCCACAAAGAGCTGAATGGAAAATTAGAAGCCAGGAGCACCCACATTAGGATGCTAAACACCCATAATTCTCAGACAGCAGAAGCTGTGAAGAGGCAAGAAGCTCTAGTTAAAGCGAAAGCTTAGGAGAGCAAGAGGCACCAGGTTGATGCTATCTTAGATAATGACTTTGGGGAAGTAATTGAGCATGAGAAGCTGAAAGAAGGTATTTTTCTAGTCGAAAGTTCTATGACCTTTGGCAACTTGCACGGGTGTCGATCAACACCATCATATGAGTATCGATCGATACCCACAAAAGAGTACGTAGGAACAGTCAAAATTTAGAGCCACTCAGACCTCGCCACACGACAGGCAAACTGTGTTAAAACAGACACCGTCTATCGACACCAACATGAGACCAACGATTGACAACAGCAGCCGAGCACCGATCGACACTCTCTCGTGGGAAGCACTAATGCACACCTCTTGACTGCAACTCATCGTCCATAACAGACATCACAGCCAACAGTTAACACCAATCAACGACCTGTAGATGCACCACAAGAAGAGCAATCAACTCCTATTGAAACCTCCTTCGTTGTGAGCATCGATTAACGACACACACCCGATGTCGATCGATACCAGATGGACGAACATGAATCTATCATGGACAAGCTGGCAGCGAAAGAAAGAAATCCAAAAAAAAGTGAAATCTAGAGAACTATATGTTCCCAAATACCTCAGGAGAGAAGCTAACAAGGCTGAACTTAATGGATTTCAAAATATAGTGAAGAGGGTCCCTAAGGATATGTCTTTCGAAGATGCATATCACTAGTACAAATTTGGTATTTTTTTCAGAGAGAGCAAGGAGACAGATAAGGACATTGTGCTGCTGTATAATATGGTCAGCCGTCAATCCAAGAAGACATTGAATAATGAACAAGATCCAGGGAAGTTTCTGATTCCCTGTTGTATACATGACACCAATTTCCCATACACCCTCTGTGATACTGGATCTGGAGTCAGCATCATGGCCAAAGACACTACCGAACTGTTAGGATTAAAGGTAGAACCTTCTCAAGATAGTTTCACCTTCTTGGATAACTCGGTAAACTCAGCAGGCATGATCAAGAATGTTAAAGTAGAGATAGGGGAATGCATTGTCCCTATGGACTTTCATGTTTTGGGAATCCAATCAGGTCGAGCATCTTCTCTTCTTTTTGGAAGAGCCTTTATGGCTACAATGGGGGCAGTTTTTGATCTCAAGAAGAATAAGGTGTGCCTTACTAATATTGATGAAAATGTCTTCTACGATCCTGTGGGAAAGACCAAAAATGAGGGGTTTATTTCAACAATACAGTCGTTTGAAGATCCAGCACCTACATCTGATTCAAACCGTGAAACCACAGAACCACCATCACCGTCGATCGACACTCGCCTAATAGCGTCAATCGACACTCTCCAGATTTTAGAGAAACCCATGATTGAAAGGCCTAAATCTGGGGAATGGTCAGGAAGAAGAAAAGGAAAAAGAAGGTAGATGCAGATTTCTTGTCACTGGTTCCTTCGCGATGTTATGAGGGAAGTCTTGAGTATAGGATGTGCTGCAAAGGAAGTCTGCAACCTTTTACCATGGTCAGGGTGCTATGTGATCCAGAGCTGAAAGACAAATGGGAAGCTTCTGCAAGAGCTTTAATCAACATCATCAACAAAATGAGGAATAGGAACACTGAGAGTTGTTCTGGAGCAAGTTCTCCTTCTCACCCGGACTGAATCAGAGTTCCAAAACGTTAATCGAAAGACTAGAAACAAGCTCTGAGTTGGAGGCAACCCACTGTTTCGTAAGTTTTCAATTGGTTTTTACTTATTCTAGTTTTAATTGCGGTTTTTATTTTACTTTTGAAGGTTTTAAGAGAAGGAATGGAATGTTCGAGTTCACCATCGGTCGACACCACGGTCGATGGCTTGGATGGTTTACCATCGGTTGACACTCAAAACACATCGGTCGACAATCCTTTCGGAGTTCGGTATACTCAACTTTATTTACAACTTTTAATTAATAATTAATTATTCCTAAACCAAACTGGGATGGATTATACTGGGGACAATGTAATTTAAATTTGGGGGAGGTTCGCAGATGCTATTTGATCTATTTTGAATCTTATTTACTATATATATATATATATATATATATATATAAGTTTTTCAAACAATTTATTGAGTCAAGAAGGGGACTATGATCAAGATTTATTATTGACTAACCTCACTTTAGCACCATTCTCAGAAGGTTGTTTGCAGAGATTACTAGAGATACTAAAGTGGATCATCATGCCACTATAACACAGTTGCTTAGAAAGTTTGAAGGAACCGAAGCTGATTTCCAACACTAATCTTGACATTATTAGCTTGCTTTGAGATTTGATATACACTGGATCAGATTCCTTCTGCAAGTCTGGAAGATATAATTTGGTGTGCTTCTGATTCCCCTCTCTCTCCCCTTCAAATTAAAAAAAAACGAGTCAAACATGATTTGGTGGCTACAACCATTAAGGCTTGATTCATATGATCTTAAAAGAGATAAAGGTCAAAAATAAGTGAACAAGATCTGGTGGCAAAAACTATTAGGGCTTGATTCATGGAAGCCTATCCAAATATCTCAGTCAATTAAAAATAAATAAAATGATACCCTCAAAAGAAGGGAGACATTGACTGAGAAGACGTGAGAAGAGAGAGAGGAAAGGAAGCATAGAAGACTATGTGTGTGTTCAGATACTTGTCGGGGTAAGAGTCCATATATCATTTGTTCGATACTCCCAAGGTAAATCCTGCACTTTTATTTTATTCAAATAAATGAAATCACTAGAGGGGCGAGTGACATACATGTTGTTTAATGTTCTAGTAGGGTATAAATATCCTAAACAGTCAACTATCAAATTAACTCTTAATCTTAACACACAAAAATACTCTTGCCAAGAGAGATCCGGTGTAGTACTTAGGGATCGAATCCACAGAGAACAATGGCACACAATAGATTTCGTATTCCTAAAGTTAAGCTAGGTGATTATATATATATATATATATATTGCGTAGATGCGTCAGATGTTTAGCTATGAATAGAGACCTTCCCACAGTGAAATTTATCTGATATATTAAAATAAGATATAGATTTGAGTTAGCTTTCCAACTCCACCGGTTTGGAGTCCATCTGACGACCAGATCTAAAGTTATGCCCATTTTACTAGAGAGTGGTCTGTCTACCTTGTGACAGGAAGTTGTCGAGGGGATGAATCAGTGTCGATCGCGAAAAGCCTTACCATCCATCGATGGTGATCCTATTCGACATGACCGACTTGTTTTATGGCCGACTTAAGACAAGATGTCATGGCAAGTTACCAGAATACCCCTGCACGAGTTTAGACCGAATTTATATAGTTTTCTAAGCCAATGTTGATTTTTAAGCTTTATTTTATTCACTATCTTAAGTTGTAGAGAGAAGATCAATTCTCCTTCAATAGATTTATTGGAACTCTTTTGGTTTCATATTGATTTCTATATCTATCACTTATTTAGACTATGATTTCTATTATTGTTTTCATGTATGAGTAATCATCTTGTTAGGTTTAGGGATTTCATGTTCTTAATGTCAAACTGATAATCATAGGATTACTTGGTTATCTATAGATCTCTACACCAGGGTGGCTTGTAATACTAGGATCTAGAGTAGTGGAATAACACGAGATTGTGATTGATTGCTTGAATCTAGAATCATGGGACAATTGAGAAGCACGAGAGTGCAATTAATTAATGGAACCCGAGCCCTGTGTGGATTAGATATCTAGGCGCATACGAGAGTTGGTCTAGGATCTAGTTAATAATCATCAATATGTGTGTTAATTCTTGTCTAAGGTATCATTGATCAATACCCAAGCATTGGTATTGGTCGAAGCTCGATCCTTGTTTGCATGCGATAGCTGGAACATAGAACTAAAGCATCTGATTAATAATTACATGCGAGAGCTGGATTACTTGCTTATTGAATTCGAGTTCTAGAATATGATCTATAAATCCCTTAGCGTCCTTGATTTTTGTTTTGAATCTATTGATTGATAAATCCCTAGACCTAGCTATTTCATCTTATTGTTATTAAACCAATCACATGCGTACTTGTCTACTATTACTTCTTTAATAAATTATTTGCCTAACTTAATCTAAACATCTATAGTCTATTGTGTGCCCACGCTCCCTGTGGATTCGATCCCTAACTACAACATTTGAACCTCTTATTTAAGAGAGTAAAAAGTATCTTATATGGTTAATTTGAGAGTGCATAATAAAAACTACATCATATACTCACACATTTTACAATATTCGCCATTGTACTCGATATTTCTAAAGGGATATTTGATAATATGACAACGCAATATGATTCCAAAAAATCTCGCAATACTCTTTTATTCCATAATACTTAATCTCGCAGATTACTTTGAGGCCAGACCGGCGATCCATGATTTGTCCAAAAATGCCTACAAACAATTACCGTATAACCCAGAAACATAAATCATACGAAAAAAGAAATCCAACGACCAAACAGTTTAATGAAAATTTTAAACGCTACATCTAGCTGCAAGATGAAACCAGATCTTCGACCAAAACACAAAATCACTTCACTAAAAGGAAAAAAAATATATTCTCAGAAAACGCGAGATGTCGAAGACATTAGAAAATATATTTCCGAAAACGCAAACAAAACTACTAAACAGTCCTTAATGCGTATATAAATTAACAACTAACACAAGTTAGAAAAGACAAGTACTTGCTCTTACATCACTTTTATCGATTCGCCCCGACGAACAAATCAACTGTTCTCAAGTGAACGATTAGCCTGACCTGTTCCTCTCATAGAATTGGTCCTCATACATCCAGCACAAGGATAAGCATGCTTTAAAAAATTGGAAATTTTGGTCACTATTTCCAAGACTTTAAAACTGTCCGAAGAGATACATGATTCCCCAATCGATGCAAATCGCATAAGCCGATAACTCATCACAGATTTAAGTAAGCCATGATCGACCCCGCATACTTCAGGCATGAATATAAACCTATGTCTTACCCTAAATCCACTATTAACTCTCAAAGGCGTATTATCATTTATACGAGATACAAAAACTTGCCTCTTCGTTGATACTTGGACGGTCATAAACTTCTCAAAAATCCTACATCTCGAAAATCTCCATCCTAACACAACGACGAGTATCACGATATGCTAGAACGAAGGAAATGAGGAACACACTCACACTCCCTCATTCTTGTTGACGCATTGTCCGTAAAAGGAAAGGCTACCAAACGAGAATATATTCGAAAAAGCCCCAGGGGGCGAAGTACGACACACAAACAGAGCAAAACGTAAAAGCGAACATGCTCCCTTAAAATAAAACTACCCTTCATGGGTTATAAACAAATTTACCCAAGATTGAGTAATCACTAACGCCGAGTAGAGCCGGAATCTGATCCACCTCAACGTCTTCTCCTGCAGCAGGTCTGACCTCCTCCGACTCAGGAGAAACAAGGATTGGGGACCATTGCTCCCAAATATTCCCTTCAATCTGAGGGATCATCAGCCCTGTATTGGTGAGATTGGCCAAATGCTTTGACATATTCATCTTCTCAGTCATGAAGTCATAGTCATCGGCCTGCTTGCGCCATAAAGCACCTACGGAACCTTGGAACTCGCAGTAGTCTCTAAAGGACCTATGCACATGATTTAACTGTCTGAACTCAGCTGAAATCTGAACCGAGCGATCGTTCAAGATTGAGGCCACCTCCATACGTCTGGATCGACGCACACGATGTAGACTAGAAGCTCGCTCCAGATCTAGATCCTTCTCGAACACCTCGGCCTCGCCCTTTCAAAAAAGCAATCTCTTTCTCGGGAATTCAACCTTAAACGAAGCCGTCTGCGTTTCCAGACAGCTCGCCCTAAGGGCATCATCCATCACATGAAGGCCCTGCAGATATTTCTTTACAGAATCAGAGGGCGAACACGACAAACAAAATCAAACTAAATACAAAAACTAATCCCCATGTATAACCGCGACACCTCCGTGAACTTGTCTGATCTAGGAGGGGATTTTCTGGCTGTCGGCTGACCCGACCGAACGTTGAGTGAGGTAAGGTAGGCGTCAAGGTCGGATCCAATCCAAACAAGGGCACCAGGGTCTGACTGTACCGCTTCCATGTCCAGGTAGAAAGTGTCAGTACGACTTGTCCGTAGGCAGTTCCACCCCCTCATAGGCAACATCGCCTTCATAAGTGGCAAATTGCTTGTTCTTGGGAGATATTTCCCTCTCCCTCACAGCGGCAATATCATATGGGAAAAATTCATCCATAATCAGATCTGAATCATTCTCTACTACCGTGTAAGGTTGAGCTCGAGCCTGATGATACTCAACCGCCGCTCAAACTTGCCTCAAAGAGAAATAACCCCAGTAAAATGGAGCGCCATGGAGAATATCCCTAACAATAAGAATCTCTGCGGGAAACGGGGGAAGAGGATTGACAACTGCAAAATAAAGAAAATATTTAAGTGGTTAAACATCGGGAAAAAGAGGAACGACCAAAATATCCAACCACGATAACTTGGGACCCCAT
>CAJHQQ010003620.1:22500-40535 GCA_905132885.1 Moricandia moricandioides
GACTATAGAGATTAAAATTAATCTAGGCAAATATTAATAAAAAAAATAAATAGTAAAAATATGTAAAGCAGTTGGTTGTAAACGATATGAGAAAATAGCTAGACTTAGGGTTTCAGGCAATAGAATTTTGATGTAAAGATGCAAAAGATGTGTGACAAACTATCCTAGAACTCGGATGCAATAATAAGATATCCATCTCTCGTTCAATACTACAGAGTAAGTGTCAATCGACGGTTCATTTGGGAATCATTAACTTCCTAATTGATATTGTCACTAAGTTATTTTAGATCAGCTCTCGGTTGTATCTACAATGTAGCTCAGTATAATTAATATCAGGTAATGAGCCTATAGTCGTAGTTATTAGTAGCCTAAAATCAGGGTTCTAGTTAGCTACTCTAGAACACAAACAATGTGTCCAATTTTGATGAAGCAACCTAAAAGATCACCTTAGCAGTCCTATGTTTCAACAATTCATATAAACCCTAAGCCTAACAAGAGAAACTACTCAGACATGATTGAGAAAAGAATAATAATAATATGAATAGAATGCATAAAATATAATAAGGTAGAAAACTGGAGTTCCAATACAAAAGCTCTCAAGGAGATTGAGACACTTCAAATACGATTCCACGCATTCAAGATATCTTACATTCCTCTAAGGCAAAATGCAGTTTCTGATTCTCTAGCTTGAAATGCAAGATATTTCCATATGGAGCTTTTTTATGTTGGTTGTTCTATTACGGTATACCTTCCTATATGACTCTAGTTTGAGTGATAGAATGGCATGTTAATGTCGAAAAAAAGTTACAGCAAAAAAAAAAGCTATGAAATTTTGTTTTCTAACCAGCGAGGTCGACAGCTGACATCAATCAAAAACTGAATTATGGTTAATGTCATCCTGCAACAGAGCCTACTATCTACCAACAGGCTGCTGAGAGACACTTTCCTATTGGAAGAAGAAAGAAGATCAAACTTCACAATCATCTGAGGAGAGAGGCTGGTGACAAAGAAATGGATACTTTCACGAAAAAGGGTATTGAGGATCCCTGAGAAGACCCTTTTGATGAGGCCTACTACCACTACAGGCTCTGGATTTTTTTTTCCAGAGAGACAGAAGAGGACAGCAAGTGAATATTTCAGCAGCATAGAGGCAAGATGAAGAAGGTGATTAAGCTGAAGAAGAAAAGTGACCTTGGAATCTTTGTAGTTCCATGTATTTTAGCAAGTCACGGCTATCTAATTGCTATGGGTGATATAGGTTCTTGAGCAAGCATTATGCCAAGAACAAGGGCAAATCAGCTGGATCTCAAGATTGAACCTTCTCGTGACCCGTTAATTTTTTTTATGGATTGCTTTAACGTGGATTCAGAAGGAATTATCAGAGACCTGCAAGTTGAAATCGGTAATGGTTAGTCCAAATAAATTTCCATGAGATGGACATTCATATATAGTGGAATACATCCCTATTGCTTGAGACATCCTTTATGGCTACTGTAGGAGCTTTTTACGAAATGAAGGCGATTAAGTTGTGCCTAACATTCGTTTTACTATGACCATATTTGAGTGTTCAGAGGCCACATATCATACATTGAGTTGCGTGATGATACAAGATTTTTGGCGGTAGTTGATTTTCATTCTGATCGCGAGGAAGCAAAATATGAAGAAGTGTCAATCGACACCCAAAAAACATCGATCAACACCACTGCAATTTCATAACAACTACAAGATTTAGCGCTAGAATCGGTTACTCCTCCCAGAGATATGCCACAGAGACCACACACATAGTACTAGCACCAGATGACTATGGATTATACATATATCATGAAGTTCCCTCTCAAATTTTTGGTGGAAAGATCATTGATGTGTCAAAGGATGATATGTCAGAGATTCTTGAAATGGTTGATAATGTAGGAAGTCATTGTTTCAGACTACCACAATATGAAGGAATCTTCCAGATGAATATTAACGCCCTAGACAACTATATTGACCCCTACTATCACAGTCCACAGGCAGCTGCTAGGAGAGGTCGTGTTGAAGACATGATAGATTAGGTTGTTGCAACCCAAGAAAGGATGTTTGATGATTTTTAGAAGGCTGGATGCAACTTACATTCAGCTGAAAAACAATATTAGGTGGGTGAGCAAAGGTATGGAGTATCAAGAAATTCAATTAAACCATGTTAGTGCACTGTAGAAAAGCAAGAACAGAAGTGGACCAGGGGAGAAAAAGCCATAAGAAGATTTGTGGACAACTGATTCAAAATGAGTGAAGAAGATGTTGAGACTTGTTTTCCAACAAGCCGTTTTAGAGTCAATCCATTAGTAAATTTAAATTTAAATTTTATTTTCATTTTTACTAATTTTCGTACATGTTTTATTTTAGGTCAAAAATAAAATAAAATATATGAGGAAGTGGAGTTCTGAACCAGAATCGATCGACAACTGACCAGTGTTGGTCAACACTACATTAACACGAGAATCTATTGCTACTTAAGTGTGTCGATCGACACTCGTATCAGACGAAAGGTATTCTCAACTTTCGCTTGTTAAAATTTTACAGTTTTTTATTTATTTCTTGGTCAATCTCAGACTGTATAACATTGGGGATAATGTTGTTTAAGTCTGGGGGAGATGACTACTAATATTGTGTTTTGTTTTGAGGGTTAGTTAATGATATCGCTCATATTACCCTAGAGGAACCTTCTCTCACAAATAAGAGATTGGATTTTAGTATCTCGGGATCGAATCCACAGAGAGCTTGGACACACAATAAACTATAAAAATTTAGATTAAAAGAGGAAGCAATTATTAAAGCATTAAATAAAGCATTAAACAAGTAAATCAGTTGGTGTAAGATATATTGGAAAATATCTATACATAGGGTTTAAGGCAATCAAAATTATGAGTTATAGATGCTAGGAGTGTGTGATGAATTGTCCTAGAACTCGAATGCAATAGTTAAATTTCTAGGTTTCGATTCGAGTCTAATAAGATTACTAAGTCATATGTTCCAGCTCTCACATGCAAAAAAGGAATGAGTGTCGATCGATACGTCCTTATACAAGCATTAACGTCCTAATTGATATGTTACTAGGTTAACTAAATCAGCTATCACATGCGCCTAACAACCTATCTCAGAAGGATTATTATCAAGAGTTAAAGCCACTCTCGCGTTTGTTAATTATCCTTAGTTCATTGTTCTAGTTAGTTACTCTATAACACACACAGTTAGATCAATTCTTGAAGGATTTTTGTAAATCACCCTAGCGGTTCTATGTTTCAATATTACATCTAAGCCATAATAAACTCCAATCTAAGAAGGTAAATACTCAGACATAAATAAACAAGACATAAATATAAAATGAATGAATTGCATAAATAGACAAAGTTATAAATACTGTAGTTCCATTAAAAATAGCAGAATTAGGGTTTTGAGGCAATAGAATTTTGATGTAAAGATGCAAAGGATGTGTGACACACTGTCCTAGAACTCGGATGCAATAATAAAATATCCAGCTCTTGTTCGATGCTACAAAGTAAGTGTCAATCGATGGTTCATTTGGGAATCATTAAATTCCTAATTGATATTGTCACTAAGTTAATTTAGATCATCTCTCGGTTGTATCTACAATGTAGCTCAGCAGAATTAATATCAGGTAATGAGCCTATAGTCGTAGTTATTAGTAGCCTAAAATCAGGGTTCTAGTTAGCTACTTTAGAACACAAGCAATGTGTCCAATTTTGATGAAGCAACCTAAAAGATCACATCAACAGTTCTATGTTTTAACAATTCATATAAACCCTAAGCCTAACAAGAGAAACTACTCAGACATGATTGAGAAAAAATAATAATATGAATAGAATGCATAAAATATACAAAGGTAGAAAACTGGAGTTCCAATACAAAAGCTCTCAGGGAGTTATTGATCTTTTCTCCAACTAATAACTAAAAGGATTCTATGAATAATGGTAAATTGTAAGGTGGTCTTGTGGTTGTGTGTTTCCAAGACAATGGCAAAACACATAAATATTAGGGACAAGTAGGCCAGTGGTAGTCTTCTAAATATGTGGATCTTCTGGGCATGCGGGAAGGTGTCGAGCGACACTAAAGAGGCAGTGTCGCCGACCCTCCTTCTAAATCTCGACTTTGACTTTTGATTTCTTCAACAACAACGAGTTTTCTAATCATTAAGCTCAGAGTACTCCATAATCTCCACATTGCTCCAAAACATACATGGACCTGAAAAAACTCTAAAATAGACTCTATGCACATATAATAGACTCTAAAAAAAACATATACTATGGGTTAAAATTATTAATATCCATATTATATCAACAAGCAAAGGATAAGTCTAGAGGAGTTGGTATGTCATGGAATTAACCGGTTTTTAGCTATGATATAAGTCCTCTTTAGGGTTTATTATCAATATTTGGAGTCTTTTTAGAGTCTTTTCAGATCTAGGTACTCAATGGACGTGATTGAAGATTTTGGATCATTTTGGAGATTTGAGGAAATCTCTTATGAAAACTTGAATTTGGAGTTTATTTATGCAGGAAGTGTTGATTGATAATCTTGTTGATGTTGATTGACATTCCTCAATCCGCAAGTTCAATGATGATTTGAGGGTATTACATTTTTTACCCAGAAGTTCAAGAATTTCACAAGAAGTCCATGGACATTTTAGGCTATATATTAGGGTTTTTGATAGTTTTGTAAGATACACTTCATACATGTAAGAGAGAGCTTAGGATTGAGAGAGAGATCTTGACCCCTTCAAAGAACTTCTCAACAGATCTGAAGGAGATAGAGACACTTCAAATATGATTCCACGCATTCAAGATATTTTACATTCCTCTAAGGTAAAATGCAGTTTCTGATTCTCTAGCTTGAACTTCAAGATCTTTCCATATGGAGCTTTTTTATGTTGGTTGTTCTATTACGGTCCGCCTTCCTATACGACCTTTAGTTTGAGTGATAGAATTGCATGTTGATGTCGAAAAAAAGTTACAGCAAAAAAAAAAGGCTATGAAATTTTGTTTTCTAACTAGCGAGGTCGACAACTGACATCAATCAATAACTGAATTATGGTTAATGTCGTCCTGCAACAGAGCCTACTATCTACCAACAGGCTGCTGAGGGACACTTTCCTATTGGAAGACGAAAGAAGATCAAACTTCACAATCATCTGAGGAGAGAGGCTGGTGACAAAGAAATTGATACTTTCACGAAAAAAGGTATTGAGGATCCCTAAAGAAGAGCCTTTTGATGAGGTCTACTACCACTACAGGCTCTGGATTTTTTCATTGAGACAGAAGAGGACAGCAAGTGGGTGTTTCAGCAGCATAGAGGCAAGATGAAGAAGGTGACTAAGCTGAAGAAGAAAAGTGACCTTGGAAATTTTGTAGTTCCATGTATTGTAGCAAGTCACAGGTATCCAATTGGTCTAGGTGATATAGGTTCATCAGCAAGCATTATGCCAAGAACGAGGGCAAATCAGCTGGGTCTCAAGATTGAACCTTCATGTGACTCATTAATTTTTCTTTTTGGATTGCTTTAACGTGGATTCGAGAGGAATTATCAGAGACCTGCAAGTTGAAATCGGGAATGGTTAGTCCAAATAAATTTCCATGAGATGGACATTCATATATAGTGGAATACATCCCTATTGCTTGAGACATCCCTTATGGCTACTGTAGGAGCTGTTTGCGAAATGAAGGCGGTTAAGTTGTGCCTAACATTTGTTATGCTATGACCATGTTTGAGTGTTCAGAGGCCACATATCATACATTGAATTGCGTGACGATACAAGATTTTTGGTGGTAGTTGATTTTCATTCTGATCACGAGGAAGCAAAATATGAAGAAGTATCGATCGACACCCAACCAACATCGATCAACACCACTGTGATTTCATAACAACTACAAGCTTTAGCGCTAGAATCGGTTACTCCTCCCAGAGATATGCCACAGAGACCACACACATAGTACTAGCACCAGATGAGTATGGATTATACAGAGATCATGAAGTTCCCGCTCAATGTTTTGGGGGAAAGATCATTGATGTGTTAAAGGATGATATGTCAGAGATTCTTGAAATGGTTGATAGTGTAGGAAGTCATTATTTGAGACTACCACATTATGAAGGAATCTTCCAGATGAACATTAACGCCCTAGACAACTATATTGACCCCTACTATCACAGTCCACAGGCAGCTGCTAGGAGAGATCGTGTTGAAGACATGATAGATTAGGTTGTTGCAACTCAAGAAAGGATGTTTGATGATTTTTAGGAGGCTGGATGCAACTTATTTTCAACTGAAAAACAATATTAGGTGGGTGAGCAAAGGTATGGAGTATCAAGAAATTCAATTAAACCATGTTAGTGCACTGTAGAAAAGCAAGAACAGAAGTGGACCAGGGGAGAAAAAGCCATAAGAAGATTTGTGGACACCTGATTCGAAATGAGCGAAGAAGATGTGGAGACTTGTTTTCCAACAAGCCCTCATTTGCCTCAATACTAGCCCATAACTCCAAAAAGTCAAGCTATAAACTATAAACAAGGTTTGATGGGACTCAATCCATTAGTAAGTTTAAATTTAAATTTAAATTTTATTTTCATTTTTACTAATTTTCATACATGTTTTATTGTAGGTCAAAAATAAAATAAAATATATGAGGAAGAGGAGTTCTGAACCAGAATCGATCGACAACTGACCAGTGTTGGTCAACACTACATTAACACGAGAATCTATTGCCACTTATGTGTGTCGATCGACACTCCTATCAGACGAAAGGTATTCTCAACTTTCCCTTGTTAAATTTTACAGTTTTTAATTTATTTCTTTGTCAATCTCAGATTGTATAACATTGGGGACAATATTGTTTAAGTCTGGGGGAGATGACTACTAATATTTTGTTTTGTTTTGAGGGTTAGTTAATGATATCGCTCATATTACCCTAGAGTAATCTTCTCTCACAAATAAGAGATTGGATTTTAGTATCTAGGGATCGAATCCACAGAGAGCGTGGACACACAATAAACTATAAAAATTTAGAGTAAGTGAGGAAGTAATTTTTAAAGCATTAAACAAGTAAATCAGTTGGTGTAAGATATATTGGAAAATATCTAGACATATGGTTTAAGGCAATCAAAATTATGAGTTATAGATGCTAGGAGTGTGTGATGAATTGTCTTAGAACTCGAATGCAATAGTAAGATTTCCAGGTTTTGCTTCGAGTCTAATCAGATTACTAAGTCCTATGTTCCAGCTCTCACATGCAAAAAAGGAATGAGTGTCGATCGATACGTCCTTATACAAGCATTAACGTCCTAATTGATATGTTACTAGGTTAACTAAACCAGCTGTTACATGCGCCTAACAACCTATCTCAGAAGGATTATTATAAAGAGTTAAACCCACTCTCGCGTTTGTTAAATATCCTATGTTCATGGTTCTAGTTAGGTACTCTATAACACACACAGTTAGATCAATTCTTGAAGGATCTTTATAAATCACTCTAGTGGTCTATGTTTCAATATTACATCTAAGCCATAATAAACTCCAATCTAAGAAGGTAAGTACTCAGCATAATTAAACAAGACATAAATATAAAATGAATGAATTGCATAAATAGACAGAGTTGTAAATATTGTAGTTCCAATAGAAAATCTCTAAAGGAGTTCTTGATCTTCTCTCCAAAAACTACTAATAAAAGCCCTAGTTATTTTGGTGTGGAAAAGATGTGTAAGGTGGTCTGTTGCCTAAACAATGGCAAAACGTATAAATATTAGGTATAAGTCGGCCAAAGGTATTATGGTAATATGTGAAACTTCTGAGCTTGAGTCGGTCCTGAATCAAGTCGGGGCCATTTACTCGCGAGGGTGTTGAGCTACACCAACAAAGAGGTGTCGATCGGCTCTTCTTCTAAATCTCGGCTATGACTTTTGATTTCTTGAACAGCTACGAGTTTCCTCATCAATAACCTCTAAAATGCTCCATAGTCTCCACATAATTCCAAAATATACCTAGACCTGAAAAGACTCCAAAAACATATAATAGACTCCAAAAGACTCTAAAAGACTTATACTATGGATGAAATTGGTAAATTTTGGAGTATATCAAATTTCCTAGTCTTATTCTTTTACTTGTACTAAAGTAAAACATAGAATTACCATGTGAAAGAGGTTTAAAAACGAAGGGACTGAAACAATTTTAAACATACTATCATCACCTCTGCAATGTTGCAAGCCACATCATTCAATGCCAACTTTAGTGGTACATCCAGTCAACAACTTAGCTAATACGGCCTGGAATACCCCTCTATAAACCTTATTTATTACATAAAAAGGTGTAGGTTTTACCTTGAGAGTATCAAGCAAATTACACATGGACTCTTACTCAAGCAAGTATCTGAACATACATGCAGTCTTCTTTGGTTCCATTCTTGTCTCTTTCTCTCTTCTCTTCTCTGAATAATTTCTTTTTCTTTTCGATTCTTTCTTATTTTCTCTTTTTTTTTTTACTTTTGCAAACTGTAGGCGAATATTGAGGCCATAGATAATTTTTTTGTCGCTTCCAGCTTTGTGTGATCATCCATTTCAATTAGAATAATGGGATCATAGGAAACTTTCCTACCCATGTGCATCTCATCATCTCAATCTCTACTTTCTCTAAAAGAGTAAGAGAGAGAGAGATAGAGAGAGAGAGAGAGAGAGAGAGAGAGAGAGAGAGAGAGAGAGAGAGAGAGAGAGAGAGAGAGGAAACCAGAAACACACATACTTTTACTTTCAAGACTTGTGGAAAGAATCTGATCCAGTGTATACCAAGCCCCGAGACAAGCAAATTAAGTTGATTAGGGTGGATGTTAGCTTTGGTTCCTTCAGATATTCTCAGCAAGTGTGGATGTTACTGGCAGGTGATCCACTTTGGTAATACCATGTACATCCTTCAATCAGTAAATCTAACAATGGTGCTAGAGAGTGGTTAGATAATAATTAAAATTGAAAAAGTTCGTCATCCAATTTTTGACTCTAAAAAAATAAATAAAATCATAAAACTTAAAATAAAACACAATATTGGTAACTACCTCTCCTAGACTTAAACAACAATGTCCCTAGTGTTATGCATTTCAAGATTGGTGGAATAAATAAACCTTAAGTGTATATTTAACAAGGAAAAATGGTATACATGCATGTTGATATGAGTGTCGATCAACACATGTAAGTGGTCGTAGAAGCTTGTTACTACTGTCAATTGACATTGATTAAGTATCGGTCGATGCTTGTTGCAGACTAGTCTTCCTTGGATTTTTTGACTAATGGATTAAATCACATGAAGCGCTTATTTATAGACTTTAGCTTGACTTTTTGGAGTTTTTGGGCTAGTATGGAGGTAACTGAATACTTGTCGGAAAAAAAGTATCAACATATTCTCCGCTCATCTCGAACCAGGTGCCTACAAAGCTTTTGATGGCTTATTCTGCTTTGGTTTTGTGGTTTTTCTGCCTCTTGATAATATTATGTGTATAATCCACCTTCACCTCCAGTTCTTCCATACATTTTTAAACCATCTAATATTGTTGTTGAGAGGGAGATAGATTACATAAATCTTGCGATAGAATTCACTGAACATCCTCTCATGAGCTGTAGTAACTTCAGCAATCATCTCTTCAACTTTATATCTTATGTATGTCTCAGGTTTTGGCCGGCGAAGAGGGTTAAAAAAGACTCCATGCATTTGAAAACATCCCTCATATTGTGGTAAACTCAAATAACGACAGCCCACACTATCTACCATCTCAAGTATTGCTTTTATATCTTCCACTGACACATTGATGATCCTTCCATCAATAACATGAGAATTGCCCTCTTCATCTCTGTAAACACAATACTCATCTGGTTCTACTACACGTATATTTTTCTAGGATGAGCGGCGGCTTCAACTAAGAAAGTTTCTCGAAACTCTTGAATTGCAGGAGTATCAATGGATGCTGGTGGTTGGGTGTCGATCGACACTTCGCCATCATCTTCATGCTCGGGCCCAGAATAAGAATAACAAACTGCCACATATCCTGGATTATCTCATATCTCAATGTAGGGCGTTTGTCCCTTGATAACTCGAACAGGGTCATATAAAGCATTTTTGTCCATGAGTGTCAGAGACAACTTTTTTGTCTGCATGTCGCAAATAGCTACTATAATATCCATGAAGGCTCTCCCAAGTAGTAGATAATATGTCTAGTCTATCTTAATATTCATAACATGATAATCCACCATAACTATTACCTTAAAATTTATGAAAATTCCTCTTGAATTCACCATAGAACAACCCACAAAAGTGAATGAATCACCAACATGTTCTATCTTGAAATTCATCTGAGTAACCATTGCCCTAGGCATGATACTGACTGAAGACCCGTATCACATAGTGCATTCGGATAGCTGTAACCTCAAACCATGCATGCAGCTACAAACTGCCCAGTGTCACATTTGTTTTTGAGTGTAATCCTATGCTTCCATCTCTCCGCTTTCTCTGAAAAACATTAAGAGTCTATGGGCCCAATAAGCATCATCAAATGGTACATCTTCTAAAATTCTCAGTACCCCCTTTGGAAAACTGTCCATCTCTTTGTCATTCACTTCTATGTGGCACTCACGTGGTGCTTCTATGCAGCCTCACGTTTTCTTTTAATTAGTGCTTCTTATCTCTTCACAGCTTCACTAGTCTGAACCACCTAAGTTTTCAGCTTCTTCACATGTATTGATATACTATGAAATTTACCAGTTTTCACCCAAAGTATATGTGATTTTTAGAGTTTATTATATGTCTTTGGATTCTATTTTATTGTCTATTCAGGTCCAAGTATGTTTTGGAAAAATGTGGAGATTATGGAGTACTTTGGAGCTTATTAATGAGGAAATTCACAGCTGTTGAAAAAATCAGAAGTCAGAGTCAATATTCAATTGGAGTGTCGATCGACACTGCTTCTTTAGAGTCGCTCGATACCCGTGCGAGTATACGGGTCAGCTTTATTCAAGACCGACTGAAGCTTAGAAGATCCACATAATTACAAGACTACCTCTGATTGACTTTATACCTATTATTTATGTGTTTTGCCATTGTTTGGGAAACACATCCACACAATACTGTTAAAACGAAAAAGAGATTAACCAGAGGAAACGATTTAGTCCATGATCAAAGACATGTGCATCAAGAGAAATTGATTTGGGTTTTTTTTATGCATTCTTGTTCCACAAGCTACCTTCTTGATATAACCTATCTTGCAAGGCAATGAATGTGTTGGGGAGGACCTTGTGGACGTCTTAAGCTCCAGAAACCTAAGGATACTCAGTTTGAATTCAAAAGAAAGTATCTTGTTTGATTTAAGCAAGAAAAGTCACATGGGTGCATAAGGAGCTGTGCAGACATGTCACTATCACCAAGGAGGGTTGTGCCTCTCCTCCTGTCCCTTTCTACTCGCCAGACTTTGGATGTATCCTCTTTGGCCTCTCTCATTCCCTAAAGAGTTATTTGTTTATATTTTCTTATTTTAGTAATTGTTTAATTTTGCTCATTGTCTTTTTAAAGACAACCTCACCTCTTGTAACTCTTACCAGAATCAAAACACAAGTTTCTCTCTCTAATTTCTTGTGCTCTCTCTCTCTCTTTCTTGTGTCTACACAATATTCACAATGTAAGAAGTTAAGCATAATGGTTAAGAGGTTGCCTTAACTCTATCTATCTTAAGACAACCTAATACTTGTAAAACTCAGTCTAAACTCTTTTGTATCTCCTCTTAAGCTCTAGATTACTGATTCTAAATCCTCATCATCTTAGGTACACAAACTCAAAGTGTTGTGTTACATCAGAATGATAGATTCAAACTAGATATTCTTTCCCACACATAATCAGTTTACTGTCTAGGATCTTGGTTATAGTGTAGGATGTTTAAGAGGATTCAGTCACCAGTTGGTTGTCTCTTACTTTGAATGGTGAGTTCATGTTGTATGGTGAGTTCACGATGTGTGTGTTTTGCCATTGTTTGGGAAACACACCACCACAAAACCACCTTTCAATTTACCACCAATCTTAGAAGATTTTTAGTTATTAGCTGGATAGAAGATCAAGAACTTCTCCAGAGCATTTTTTTATTGGAACTCTAGTTAATCTGCCTTATCCTATTTATGGATTCCATTAACATTATTGTAATGTTTTGGTTAATCATGTGTGAGTAGTTTCTCTTAGGTTTAAGGCTTTATTAGGGTTTATATGGATTGCTGAAACATAGAATTGCTAGAGTGATCTTTTAGGATCCTTCATCAGTTGGACTTATTGATTGTGTTATAAAGTAGCTAACTAGAACTCTGATTTTAGGATACTAATAACTACGATAGTAGGTTCATTACCTGATATTAATTATAATGAGATAGATTGTTAGATACATGCGAGATTTGATCTAAATTAACTTAGTGAACATATAGATTAGGACATTAATTCTTGCCTAAGGAAACATCGATTGACACTTACTCTATAGTATTGATCGATGCTCACTCTTTTTTCACATGCGAGGCTGGAACAAAGACTTAGTCATCTTATTTGGATTTGATCATGTATACAACATATATCTTATCATTGAAATCCACAGTCAACTTTTGTTGTCCCTCAATAACTGATCAAGCATGTCTTCAATTTCGCTTTCTTGAGTTATTGGTGCATGATTCTGGTAAGAAAAGGCTCCATAGTTTCTATTGTTTTTGTTGTTGTAGTGTCTATTATTGTTAACCTTGTTTTCAATTACTCATTTGACTAGTGACATAGAAGTTCTTGTTTCCACTTTGATTCCGAGACCTATAATTTTGAAAACCAGACCTCTTAAGTAGTTCAAATCCTCCTCGTCGCCCTTGTCATTTTCAACATCTACATATTCTGCGAAGATAACCTGTTTCTTGAGAAGCTTATGAACACTATCCAGCTTTGCCTTATCCATCTGTTCTTTTCCCAAGCTAGTAGCCGGTTTCATCCCCTCAAAATTAATGTTCTTGGTGTTATTGCTAGACGCCAAGTTCTCAATAAGTCTCACATCTTCTTATGGATTCATACTTCTGAAGTTTCCCTCACTAGCTGTCTAGAGCCATCTGGTAAACCAAAGTTATACCGCTAAAGAAGGTATTAAGCAGTTGTACCTCGTTGAATCCATGATGTGGACAATCTCTATAATATCAACTGAAACTGTTCCAGGAGCTTCTAAAGATTCATTAGGCTCAAGTGTGAATGTAGCAATCATGTTCCCCAACTCTTCAAATCGCGCATCATAAAAAAATACACATGAAGACGTTATGATGTCAATTCAGGATGTAAGAGATCTTGGTGGTAACTGCTTAAGCCAATATGAAGCGTCTCTAGCAAGTAACCTTATTCTCGAATAAGAGATTGATTGTAGTATTTAGAAATTGAATCCATATAGAGTGTGGGCACACAATAAAGTATAGAAATTCAGATTAAGCTAGGCAATAATTGTTAAAGCATTAAATAAAGTAGTAAAAAAGTAAATCAGTTGGTGTAAGATACATGGGGAAATAGTTAAATATAGTGTTTCAGGCAATCAAAATTATGAGTTATAGAACTTGAATGTAATAGTAAGATATCCAGCTTTCGCTGCAAGTCTAATCTTATGACTAAGTCCTATGTTCCAACTCTCGCGTGAACAAGGAATGAATTTTGATCGATACTATAGAGTGTTGATTGATACTTCCTTAAACAAGTATTAATGTCCTAATCGATATGTTAACTAGGTTAACTGAACAATCTGTCACATGCGCCTAACAACCTAGCTCAGAAGAATAATTATAACGAGTTGAACCAACTCTCGCCGTTGTCAATTATCCTAAGTTGAGGGCTCTAGTTAGTTACTATAGAACACAACCAGATAAACCAATTTTTGAAGGATCTATATAAATCACCTTAGGAGTTCTACATTTCAATTGTGCATCTAAACCATAATAAACTGAATGAATTGCATAAATAGATAAAGTAAGAAATACTGGAGTTCTAATACAAAATCTCTAAATAAGTTTTTCTCCTATTCAAAAACTACTAATAAAAGCCTTAAGTATTATGGTGTGGAAAAGATTGGTAAGGTGGTATGTTGCCTAAATAATGGCAAAACCTATAAATATTAATTATAACATCGTCCAAGGGTATTTTAGTAATATGTGGAACTTCTGGGCTTGAGTTGGTCCTGAATAAAGTTTGACCCATCTATTCGTGTGGGTGTCGAGCGACACCAAGGAATAGTTGTTGGTGAACACTTCTTCTAAATCCTGGCTCTGGCTTCTGATTTCTTAAACAACTACGAATTTCTCCATCAATAATCTCTAAAATGCTTCATAATCTCCACATTGCCTGGTATTCTATGGCTGAAAACTGGTAAATTCCATAGTATACCAGTTAAGTCGTTTTAGAGAGTCAAAATAGAGTCAGTTGGGGATTATGAAATTTTTCTTGTAACCAACTCCCTAACCACTCTCTAGCACCATTTCCTGGTTTACTGATTGTAAGGTGTACCAAATGGAAACACCAAAGTGGATTGACCTGCCAATAACATCCATGCTTAAGTGTCTAAAGGAACCAAAACTGACCTGTAACCTTAATTTGCACAATCTTTTATTTTGGGACTTGGCATACACTTGATCTGATTCCTCCTGCTTGTCTTTAAGGTAATAGTCTGTGTGTTTGTGGTTCTCCTATGTCCTTTCTCGGCATCTATAAAAAGAAAGAAGAGAAAATATTGAGATGATTTTTTGAGATGTGGAGGGGTAGAAAATTTCATATGACCCCACTATTCTAATTAAAAGGAACGATCACACATTGTTGGAAGCGAGGGGTAGGAAAATTTCATATGACCCCACCATTCACCTACATTGTACAAAGCTTTAGAAACAAAAGAAAAAAGAAGAAAATAGTATTCAGAGAACAGAGTAGAGAGAGGAATATAAGTCTATGTGTTCAGTGATCGATACTCCCAATAAAAAATCACAGATTATTACAAAAAACAGGTCAGTAGAGGGGTATGTCAAATGATATCTAGTAAGTTGTAGGCTGCATGGTAAGGTTGCTAAGTGATATATGGTGTTTTGACACATTGTACATATGTTTTCCAAAGTGTTTTCTGGTCTTTATCGAGTTAGGCAATATCGACTCAAATTCATTTTAGGTTTTTAGTAGGTATGGAGAGCCTTGGAGAGATATATGAGGAAAAAAGCCATAATCGGTGTTTCCTGTGAAAAACCGACCGGAGCAACCTTACAGGTGTTTCCGAGTGATTGGAGCAACGAACTACCTGTTCCCGATATTATTGGAAAAAAAATCTTATTTCGGGATTTTCCCTAGTTTCCCTATACTTTTATCCCAGCCGCCTGTGGCCTCCATATATCTTCTTTTTCTCTTTTCCTTGATTTTCTAGATGAGTTTTTACACAAGAACCAGACCTTAGAGCTTTTATTTTTGCCGATTTGCTACTTTGAAAAGGGAGAATGATCTCTCTCTCTCGCGTTAGAAAAGAATCTCCTAGACCATGTTTCTTTTTTTATTGCTGTCGTATTTCATATTTCATTCAGTCTCTATTTCTATGTTTACTTGCACCATGGCTGAGTAGTCGGCTTGTTAGTCTAGGTTTCTAGGGTGTTAATTCGTGAGCTAAAAATAAATAAGTTAATCATTCGAATGTCTTCATTCATAAATGCTCATATTGCTTGCATTAATCTGATCACTTATGTATGAACTTAGGTTTAATCTATTCATTAACCGTGTAATAGATAACCTAACATGATATGAGTGATCTTTACATCCCTAATCAGTGAAAGTAGATGTTAAGGTGTTTTGTGAACCTATCAGACTTGATCTCTATTGCTTGTTGTCGTGTCTTGATCCAAGCGAGAGTTTAGGCATCAAGATCAATCCGCAAAGGGAAGATTTCCACGACAGTGGGCTGTTCTACCTTGAGTGATCTGAGTTCTACACTTACGCTTAATTTCATTTGAAATAATGGTTTGGCTCATGCTTTTTTAACGCCCGATGAAACCACCCTAAGTTAGCTCTTTGGTATTCTGGAAACCAAAAAACAATCGTGTTACTTGTGTTTTACGCTATTTGAATCTTTAAAACCCCTCATTTTTTATCTTGATATTGATCCCATAGAAGAAAAAGTGTAAACTGGTCCTCTGAAATTAAATCTCAAATATTACAACAACATTGTTTGCTTGCAGTAGAGAAGACACAATTTTAGATTATCAAGTTTTGGCGCCGTTACCGGGGACCATATTTTTACCTTTATTTTTCAGTGATATATTTAGTTTAAGACCTCTAATTTGTTCTATCTTATTTTTTTGCAACTAATGTTCCAGGTGCATGACCAGTAGACATACTCGGAGAAAGGCACACAGAGGGTTAGTGACACTTACAAGTCAGGAGCTCGCAAGGTAAGAAACAACTAACCGTCAACAACAAAGGATGACCAATTCCATATTGGGAAACTATGGCAATCCAAAGCAACTCGCTGCTGCGATGGAACAGATGCAGAGCAAAATTCTCCAGATGCAGCAGACCATCCAAGCACAACAAGCTGATCAACTACAGTAGCAACAACAGGAGCAAGCTGCTCCAATCGGGCAGAGAAACTTTCCACGCAACTTCCCTACCACGCGCTCTGCTATCAATCCACCACCCTGCACATGGCAAGACATTGAGATAAAGCCTTCGTTGATCGCCCTGGTGCAGAAAAAGATGTTCAATGGACTCCCGGCAGAAATTACAATTAACCACATTGAGAGTTTCCAAAAAGCCTGTAGCTTTACTCGTGCAAATGGAGTACCACCAGACAACATCAAGTGCATCTTGTTCCCATTCTCTCTTGATGTAAAGGCTCAAATTTGGTTGAATTCTCTACCCACCGGCTCTCTTACTTTGTGGAAACAGGTCCGATCAGCGTTCATGGGAAACTTCTTTACAAAAGCAAAGACTGCAGCATTTAGGAACAAGATCTACTCCTTCAGGCAACTCACTATTGACCTTTTTTTGCGACGCATGGGAGCGGTTCAGTAACTATCGCAGAGATTGCCCTCACCATGGGTTTGATGATGATTACCTCATGGGTGTTTTTCAATGATGGAGTCGCTGGGAATTCCGAAGTGCTCTGAAATTTGCGAGCAATGGGGATTTAATGACTCAGACGACTGAGGGAGCATTTGAGCTGATTGAGAACATGGCTGCCAGCTCAGCCAACGGGAATCAAGAGACTGACCGCTCCAAGAAATTCAACAGTATGGGAACCGAAATTCGCACTGTCGATTTTCGTTGAATTAGGAACGTAGGGTAAACCTTAGTTTCCCAGAGGTCCCGGATATCTGCTAAACCACATGTCAATCAGTCAAAATACGAACTAAATATTGAAAACAAAGTAAGAATCGAAAAGAGAGCAAATAGATGTCTTATTCCGAATCTGCGTATGAGCGTTTACAACATGATAGGAGCCTTTGCTATGAGAGCTGTCGGCGAGATCCTTAGTTCTAATAACCTAAGACTACAAAACCCTAGTTGAGTCGCAGCTCGAATAACAAAAACGGAAAGTTGCCTAAATGCTCTAAGTGCTAAGCTATGTTTGCTCTGAGTAGAGATTTTCGTCTATCCTCTGCATCATCACCCTTGAAGTCCTTATATACTCCTCTAGAGGCGGTTTGCTCTTTCCCCTTAAACCCTTGTTCGCATTTATCGCTTCACAGAAATATTCCTTTTTTTCCTCGATCTTCATGATTATCTTTGGAAACTTAACATTTATCCTTTGATCTTAACATTTATCTCTTTGAACTCAACATTAATCCTTTCCTACAAAATAAAGATAAACCGTCACAAATTTTGGGCTTGATTTTGGAGAAACCGCAAGTGGGCCTTTAGCCGAGCTTTAAACCTTGTCGGGCCGTTTACTGACTTAGGCGTTTCTATGATTTTATCGAAATAACATTGCTAAGACGACGTCGTCCGA
>CAJHQQ010003621.1:0-40508 GCA_905132885.1 Moricandia moricandioides
CACACCTATGGCACACTGATTTGGTCGGCTGTGAGGCTTTGAAATGATTCCCTTGGCCTCGTCCATTTTCTCGACCATACGTGTTATTCTTGACTCTATCTCGGCCATTATCTCGACCATAAGGGCTACCTCGACCGCGGCCATAATTGCTTCGACCGCGGCCACGTCCTGACCATCTACTACGGCCTTGACCGTGTTGGATATGGACGTGGTTTGCCTCTATATCAGTGTTTGTAGCCATGTGTGCCTCAGATAATGGTGTTGATCCTGGAGGTCTCATTTCACTGTTTCTCATTAACAATTCATTGTTCGGCTCTACAAGGAGCAAACAAGATATAAGATCAGCATAAGTGGTGAAGCCTTTCTCACGATATTGTTGTTGAAGCAATACATTGCTTGTGTGGAACGTGGAAAAGTTTTCTCAAGCATATCCTTATCCGTAATCGTTTCCCCACACAGTTTCAATTTTGAAACGATCTTAAACAGTGCATAATTGTACTCGTCCACGGACTTATAGTCCTGGATCCTTCGGTTCCTCCAATCATAATGAGCCTTTGGTAAGATCATCGTTCTTTGGTGATCATATCTGCTTTTCAGCTCTGTCCAAAGCTCAAGAGGATTTTCAATAGTTAAGTACTGATCCTTGAGACTCTCTGCCAAGTGATGTCTTATTATTAGTATGGCTCGGTATCTATCTATCTCACTGACATTATTGTCATCTATTATACTTTCATCGAGTCCTTTAGATTTTAGGATGATTTTGGTATCAGGCGCCCATTGGAGGTAATTATCTCCAGATAAATTAAGGGCCGCATATTCTAAGTTATTAATTTTCGACATCTGAAATCATATAATCATGAGTTTTAAAATTCAGATTTTATAAACCTATCATAAGGGTTTCTAAGTTCAATTGCAATCAAGACGGTAGTGATTCATTGAACAATAATCGGTTATAAGTATGATGCATTGCCATACGGCCAGTACGAGAATGATGCAATGCAATCTATCAACCTAACAAGGTTATATGATCGATTTAATATATCATCCTAATTAGTTATGAAAATCGGTTTATGTTTTAAGACCATGTGGTCGGTTCAATCAAAACAATCAATGGTTTCTTTTAACAATCCTAACAAGCAGTTCTAGGTGATTAATCAATCAAACAAACAATCAAGCAAATTCATTTTTAAAATTAAACCTAATTGTTTTATAATTAGCAAACCTAATTAGATCGTAATTAGGGTTATTGGTTGATTTAGGTTTATGGTTCTAGCAATCCTAATTGAATTATAATTAGGTTTATGATTAGGGTATTTAACAACCTAATAAGTCTAATTGATTTTAGGGTTTTGTAGATTAACAATCCTAGCACCCAGTTTCTATGTGATTTGCAATCAGACTATCAATCAATCAAGAAATTCAATCAATGGATTCATACCCTATGTGATCAGGATGAGATGCCCTAAACTATCCAGCAACTTAACAGAGTTTTATCGATCAAATTTAAATTAGGATTTGATCGGATTACCTTAACCTCAAGTAGGGTTGAACGGTCCACCGAGATTGGTCGTGGGTCACGTACGGACTGGTTGCGGGTCTATGAGCTTATCGGGTGGTGATTAGGTGCGTATCGGGTGCTGGATGTGCTGAATCGGGGGTCGGATGGTGTAGGTGTCTATCAGGTGCTGTATCGGGTGTATGTGGGTGGAAATCGTAGTCGGCTGGTGTATCGGGTGTGTGTGTGTCCTTGGGTTGGCCGGTAAACCCCGATCGGGTGTCTAGGGCCTTCTCGGGTGCAAGCAGGTTTGGTCTATCGCGGATGGTGAGTATCACGGGTGTGATTGCAGTCGGGAATCGGGTGTCCGGTTCGTATCGAGTGCACACAGGTTGCTGTCGGACGTCTGGTGTGTATCGGGTGCACACGGCTTAACGGATCGTGTGGTTGTGTACGTCGGGTGTGTGTGTATCGATTTAGGGTTTAGGGTTTATGAGAGACGTATCGTGCTGATAACGTGTTAAGAAAAGAATGGGGGAACTTATGATTCTTATTGAATAAACTCGATGGAGGTTCCCTTTATATAGGGATTACATTAGACCGTCATTAACATAAATGGAAAGATAACATTCCTAGATAAACATGGAAAAGGTAAATATTATCCAAAAAGGAAAAGGAAAGTCTTGGCTAGGCTTTATCCACTCATGGTCGATGGAATATTCCTTTTGGTCGAGTATGATTCCTTTTGGTCGGATCCATCTTATCCCTTGGTCGAGTCTTGTTCGGTCTAATCCTCATAGTTATTGCATCCACATCAAATGATTCATAACAGGTTCTTGTTATTTTCTTCTCTTAGTTTTATAACCAAGTTGGCTTTATCTATTGCAAATTTAGATTTCTTTAGATCCGTTATCGTGTGGTGTATCTTTGTTTTGGTTTAGTTACTGGATTCATTAATGTCTTCTAGAAGTTTTCCGAAACCCTAAAATTAATTAACTAAGAAAAAAACACTTTCTTAAACATAAAAAAAATTCAGAAAGTGTTTAAAATTATCTTATTAGAAGATCACTGACACATCTTCGTCAAATTCAAAAAAATAAAAAGTTAAAAAGATAAGATTTTAAAATCTACCTACAATACTATAACATATGTTACTAAAACCGAAACCAATGACTATCATGACTAATTCAACATTAAATCATCTATGTTGAAAACAATTCAATTTTAGTTGATATAAATTTACATCATTTACAAATGTTTGTGGTTACATGATTTCTGTTTTCCTCCACATAAATATTTTTTATAAATTTTATAAATTATTTTTAAGATTCATTTTTTTTAGAAGACTTCTAGAGAAGTCTTCCGTAGAAGACTTTCCTAGAAGTCTTTTCACGCAAAAAAATTATTATGGTAAAATTGAATACAGTTTTTGTTTGCTCATAAGAAATTTGTTGTATTTTCAATAGTATTTTAGGTTACTTTTGCATTTGATTGAATTTGAGATATAATTTTGCATTTAAAATCAAGTTTTGAATCATTTTTACCAATTTATCCATATAAATATTTAATATATCCAAACCATGATTAGAACACCAAACCAAACAATTAAACAACCAATTTCTATCACGCATTGAAAATGATTGTCTATATTAACAACAACATCATAGGAAAACAAACCAAGATAGGATCATTGGATGGATGCATTGAATATTGTTTGTTATTTGAAAGCACGAGATGGAATGTTGATCTTTTGATACTTAACTGTAATTTTTTTCAGACTACTTTGAATTTCCAATCGGAATAATTTTTAAAATAATTAATTTAGTAGTGCAATTTTCTCGTGTTGTGGAAGTCAAATAATTAATTGTAGTGTCTTGTTTTTCAAAAGAGACAGAATATGAGTTATGGTTGATGTGTTAGGATCGAAGTGAATAAAATGAATGATGGCATCTATGGGTATCACAGATGTTGGTTCAATGGATCTGTTTAATATTTGGGTTGTAACTCAAAAAATTGTGAATTATATATTTGGATAATAAATTATCACTGTACTTTTTTAAAGAGTATTTCGATCATATTCCAAACTTTTGGTTACACGAAATCTCTTTGTAAAATAAGATAATCAAAGTTCCACTCTTGTTCAAGTAAAAAAGAAAAAAAAAAAGAGTTATAGATTTATATGTGTTTCTTCAAAGTCTTTGATGGTCTTTGAACAATGAATATTTCTCTCTTTTACTAATTATTAGTTTTTTGATTTTTTCTATTTCATTTTCTAATGCCTACATCTCCTTATATAGAGAGTGAAGACTTGCAACCAATAGTTGTAATGGTTAAACAAAGAGTTGAAAATGTTAACGAAGAGTTGCAATGTTTGCAAAGAGTTACAATGGTTCATCACCGAGAGTTTCAATCATCAATATGGTTATTACCAAAGTTTGCAATCATTAATAGTTGCAAGCTTTCAATTATATAGTTGTAATCGGTTATATAAACAATTGCAATGGTTCATATAAAACTTTGCACCCATTCACTTAAATATATAACAAAATTCTCAAATTATGATTTCGAATCCATCTATTTAAAGGGTAAGAAGAATACTCGCTGATATGCTCAATAGAAACCCAATAAAAGAAATAAAAATGATGTCCATCTCTTTTACAAAGAGTTACTATGATTTCACGAAGCTCATAAACTTATCAAAAAAAAAACTCTACATGAGCAACTCCACGGAAAATGTTTTTACTTCAATCCATCATCTTGTCAAGATACGGAATCAACAATCATCTTATTTTGCCAATGGAAATTCACCCAGATTATATGTTTGCACATCTCTACAGGATCGAAAACGCCTACATGCCGGAAGAAGTTCTTTGTTTCCTCTGGTACCTCTGCTTGATCTACACTATAGGGCCGGCCCTGGACTAAAGCCAGAGCTTTAAGCGCCAAAGATGATAAATATTTTAGGGGCGATAATTGTGATAAAGTTCACTTTAGTCTAGTGGTTGAAGTCTCCTCTAGTTGTCTTGCTTGTTGGAGATTCGAATACCACTTCCTTTTTGCCTTTTCTAATAATAATAACTTTTTTTTTTCTGAGAATAACAATTAAAGATTTTCCTATTCAATGATTTAGCTACATGTTCCAACAGCCTAACTATTTTTTATGCATCTTCTCTATTAAAAGAGAAGTACATTTTTTATCTACCATAAAAAAATTATAATAGATCCATTTTCATAATTACATATATTTAATTATTTACATTAATTTATTAAATATATAAGATATCTAAAAATCTTAAGAAATATAAATATATTAATTACAAATCTATTAAGAAAAATCTAACAAAATCTTACTAATATTTTTAAATATTTTTAATTAATAAATTAAATAATTTTGTAAGTAATTCTATAATATTATTATCAATAATTTAAAATATGAGTTATTATTAAAACATAATAAAATAAAATTATATCCTATTTTCATAATTATTTTATATTAAAATAAAATAATTATGAATTAAATATGAAAATTATATTAAATTTTTAAATTAAAAAAAAATATTTTAAAAAAATACTTTTATTTAAATAAAAATAGTATTCAACATTTAAAAAGATTAAAATATTATTCACCATTTAAAAGGAGTAAAATTATATATTACGTAATATTTTCTATAAAATAAAAATAAAATTGTTAATATATGTTAAAATTTATATGTACAACTATATATTATCTATTTATTTATTTTATAATTACAATAATATATTATCTAAAAATGATTATATACAAAATATAACAGAATATAGCTAACACTTACTTTAAGTGCTATTTACAAAATATGTTATTCAAAAAAATTAATTTATTTAATTCATTTAAGAAACAAAAAAGTCAATTACAATTATAAATTTAATGTTTACTTTTTATTATGACAAAAAATATTGAAATTTTTATAAATAATCTCAGCAAAATTTCTAGCTTTTTATTTAAAATAATGCATTAGTTTAGTAAGAAAAAAATCAAATATAATTTTGTAAGCTTAAAAGTTATAAAAATAAAAAGTTACCCGCACAGACGTGCGGGTCAAAGTCTAGTATTATATTAAATGACATGCTATTAAATAAAGAGTTATAAATAATAACAAATTTACTTATTTTTTAATTTCTTTCAGTTTTGTTAGAATAACAAGAAGGCGCTAGTTTCGAGAAGGCGCTAGTTTTTTCTTTTGCAAAATATTCATATGGATTTACTAGAGGAAGGCTAGTTTCGAGTAATTGTTAACATACTCGATTTCGTATAGGGAATTAATATTAGTGGGGAAGGGGAAGGGGAAGAACGACTTTTATTTCTAATAAGATTGTAAATTGCAAACTGGGAATTGATGGTTGAAGGTTTCGAAGTAGACATTTTAAAAGATTTGTTTCCCAGAACCCTTATCAGTTAGTCATAAACCGGGATTCTATCGACCATAACGTAAGCCTTTGGCTCTGATACCATTATTGCGATGCAGTAAGCAGCCGTCATATTGAAAAAATCGTATTGACAGACGATGCTTGCTAAATTTCAGGTATATGGAGCGATATAAGCACTACATCATGACTTGGGCATGCAAGGCATTCTACGTCAACAACCAGACTGAACATGCAAGATGAAAACTCCAAGCAATTGAATCAATACTTCAAGACATCAAATTTCCATTACCAAACAAAAAGACACTCCTTCAACAGCTTCAAGTAGATACCATATTTTCAAAATTTGATCTTAATTATGGATTCTTGCAACTTGATGTTCACCTGAAGAAAGGTACAAAACTGCATTCTGTCTACTGAATCGACATCTTCAATGGAACTTTTTACCTTTCGGCCTCTTGCAGGTATTGATTCAATGGCTTGTAGTCAATGACTAGTCTGAGTATTCCTATCACCAGTTCAGTCTAGTTGTTGATGTAGAATGCCTTACATGCCCAAGGAGAGTTAGTTGTTGAAATTATTCCTTGTCTTACTTGTTGGTCGCATTCGTCATTTGCATGTTTTAACAAAGTAGGTGGCATTCCTACATCACTTTCTTTTGTTGGGGTGGTGTGCACACTTTCGTTGAGTGGTAATGAAACGAAGAATTCCGAGTTTAGCCATAGTAGGTTGTTACATTTTTTGGAGGAAATCTGTGTGGGATTCTGCATATGATGTTGTCTTCATTTCTTCTTTGATTTTTGTAAACTTGAGACCAATCCTTTAATTGCGAATAAAAGTGGAATTATTGTGAAGTCTTTGTAGAAATTTTTCCATCTTATCCCTCGTGGTTTGATTGAGATATCAAAAGATTTGACATAGTATGAATCCTATCTCAATATTAGATCTTTTCCAGGTGCAGTAGAACCAAATACTGCAGTAGTGATTTGGCATCCAGAAAAAAGTTCAATTGTTATTGGTTTGGACTTGAGCTTGATGGTCAATAAACCATAGTTTTCAACACGAAACTCTTGTTGATAAGGTAGCCACATATATGGTAAGAGGATTTTGGGATTTACTATCGTTATATGCGCTCTGGTGTCTATAGATGCAATGACGTGAATTGAATATTCTTAACAAGATAAACCGAAGATTGTCACAAGTAACTGTCTCCCAGTCAACATGCATTCCATATCACAATTAATCATGTGCTTCATGAACAAACCAAACATGTAGAGATTAATTTTTATTTTAACCATGATAAAATACAACCTGAAATTATAAGAACAAAACACGTTTCTATGACCGAACGATTAGCATATATCTTTACAAATACATTTGGTGGGAGACTTTTCAAAGCAATGTTGTCTAATATGGGCATTCTCGGTCTCTATATTTCAACTTAAGAAATACAATCTGAGGTTGTGTCTATTCTAGGTTTAGAGGTAACTTTATCATGAGATCATATACTCAACAAACAAACGATTGTAAACCATTGAATGATCATAATAATTCTTTTAATAATCTTTCATACCATTTTGTTAAAACTGGATTTTTTTAGTAAAGGAAAATTTCAACTTCAAATACCATCACCCTAAGTTGAGGAATGACTGAGACTTGTGACTCAATTAGAGTAATAACATGTGATTCAGAGAAGGTTTGAGCCTTTTGCTACTCTTTATTTTTGTCTTGAATTCATTAATGTTTTAATCATCACATATGCATTTGGTCACATCATGAGTTGTTAACCATTCTTATGTATATTTGAAACTGTTGTAAGAAATTTGGCGAGTCTCCAGTATGGACTTATAAGCATACTGTGCATGAAAGTTGTTAATTACACTGGTAGAATGCCGTATTCATGGATTGTCGTACATATTCTTAGTTAACAAAACAGGGCTTTAGATTTATTCTCTTTGAATGTATCAGTGACATGTATAAAATTTAAGATTTGGAAAAAAGATTATGAAAAAATACCAGCGTGGGTATTGGTCTAGTTGTAACTCAAACTTTAGTGATTCTTCAATTAATAAAGTGAGTCACATATTGAAGAAATATTATAAATCATATAAATTCACGCAGCTTTATCATAAATTTGGTAATCTACTAGATCATATGATTTATATATTTATTCATGTTTCTACGTATCGTTTGAACACCGTATTTTTGTAGCTAAAGTCCTCTTTCATCCTGGTCAACGGCGTTAGTGATTCTTCAAATATGTTATAATGATCACACATAGTATTTGATGGAATATAAATACCGTTTAAACAAATTCATATATAGATTGTAACCCTTAAAGACAACTGAATTGACAAAACAACAAGAAGCATTGAAGAATATCAAGAAGAGGAAAAAGAGAACAAAACCTAAAAATATTAGAGAAGGAGCCGATATAACCACCTTTGTAGGTTCGAAGAGGATCAAGCCTCTAAGCCGTTCCATGACTTGCCGGTTCAACCCCACCGCTTTAGCCGGGCCGGTTTAAAGAATCATCACAACCATCGGTTAAGTGAGAACGGGGAGTGAACATTTGTAAGTGTCCATGGAAGCTTATCTCAAGCTCCCCGTTTGGTTTCAACCTTTTAAGTTTGATTCAACTAAAAGGAGATCTTGATTAAGCTTCCATGGCTAAAAATAGGGAGAGAGAGAGAGGGAGTCTTTGTCTTCCTACCTCTTGTCTTTTTTTTTTTTTTTTTTTTTTTGTGACATTTGATTAACACTGATCGAATGCTTTTAATATTCAATAAATAACTTATTTTACTTAAACCAACTAATGATCTTTATTTTTATAAGTCTTCTTGACTAACACACTAAAATTGTCTCTCTTTTTTTTTTGAGAACTCACACTAAAATTGTCTTGTTACTACCAAATCCAAATAATCTGACTACTATCATATTTTTGGACAACAGTATGATCATATATAGCTTCAAAATAACTTTTGGGTCTAACAATCGGAGTGATGGTTGGATTGTAACAATTATCTTTAACTTTATTTTTTACTTACAGCTACAAAATTATTAATTATATTTTATTTTAACATATTAATTAATAATCTATAAAAATATTGCTATAAGAATATCTTTCAATTTTTCTCTTGTTTAGTTCTTACAGTTACATCAAGTATAATCACATCAAAAAAGTTTACATACTAATTTATTTAACAAAATTTTAACAGTTATATCTGAACTAATCATTCACTGTATATTTATTTTAAATATATCATTCTGCCTTACCAAAAAACACACACTAAGGCTTTGACTGTATTGGACTTTTGGCGGTATATTGAAGAGTAAAACATATTTACTTTGACTTCAGCTAGTATTAGAAGTGTCAAAATGAGCTAGCTCGCTCAGCTCAACTCAGCTCACAGTGAGCTCGGTTCTTTCATGAACTAACTCAGCTCAGCTCTTTTATAATATGAGTTTTAATATGTAAACTCGAACTCAGATCATCTAGATCATGAGTTAAATAGATCATGAGTTAAATGAGCTAACTCATGATCTAATATTAAAAAAATATAAAAAATTATTTAAATAACTTATATAATATTATTCAAAATTTAAATATTAAAAAATCCAAAACTTTAATATTAAATATTAAATAAAACCAACAGTGAAAAATGAATTAAGCTAAACCAATGATCCAAAATTCATATTCCTCGTGAGAGTCTTGAGATAATTCATCTTCAAATTCTTCATCTGTCTAAATCATAAAAATAAAATAAAAAATGTATAAATTTAGGATCAATTTTTTTTTGTGATAAATATAATAGGGTAACGAGGGTTTATATAGAAGAGTTAAATAATTTCTATTTTGTTTTTTAAATAATTTCTATTTTCTTTCTTCTAAAAAGTTATAGATATTTTTAAAAAAATTAATGTCTATATTATTTATGTATGTTTTACATTTTAATTTTAAAAAGATAAATATGATTAATATATAAATTATCTTTTAAGAATATTTGGTTGTACATTTTAATTATAAAAGATAAATACGCTTAATATAGAAATTATCTTTTTCACATAAGAAAAATAGAAATTATCCAAAAAATAATATATATATATATATATATAAATATAACTGTAAGCTCATGAGCTGGCTCGTGTTCATTAAAACTCGTCATATAACTCATGATCTAATTTTAGCTCGATCAATAAACTCATTTATTAAATGAGTCTAGAAAATAGAGATCGTACTCGGGAAAAATTGAGCTGAGCTGAACGAGCTCATGAGTTCTAGCTCATTTTGACACTCCTAGCTAGTATATAGCTAATAAGGTGAAAATGTTTTCACTTACCATTTTATTAGTTACTACAGAAACATAGTAAATTTGTTTATTTTTTCTCTTAATTTATGCAAAGAAAACATGTGTGGAGCTGACTTTAACTTTTCTTTTTTCTCTATTATATTATTTAGTTCTTTATCTTTATTCTTATTTTCTCTATATCAATTATTTAGAATCTCGGTAATTATCACTAATTATATTTTAAATATATTTATTTATTAAATAATATTTGATTATGCAGTCTATTGATTCTTCTATGTCTAAAGTCAGAACGGATTTACAATTTTTCTTGTCGATATTCGGATTCAAAATCTAATAGCTGGTTAATTATTGATTTTATTTTTTTATTATATTTTTATTATTTATTTTACAAATTAAATATTATTTTATATTTCAATATAACATTTAAAAAATATTATCTATTGTAATCTTAAGTAAAATAATAAAATATGTAGAAATTTAATAGTATAAAATATCTCAAGAATATTTTTTTTTAAACTATCTAGAAATCATTTAGTAAAATTAAAGAATTCTTTTTATTTTTCCAATGTGGTAATATATATATATATAAAGTTACTTAACTATTTAAATTATTTTGACTCTTTAAATACATATTTTTAACACTTATTTTTTTCAGTATTTTTAAAGAAATACTTAAAAATAATTCTCTCTAAAGTAATTATTTTTAATAGGAATCATAAATTGGTATTTTAATAATATTTAAATAATAAAGATGTAGTTCCTCTAATTTATTTTACTTGATATTTAAGTTAATGCTTATAGATTTAGAAAATGTAAAATTTTTATACAATTTATTTTCATTACATAAAAATATCATTAGGTAAAGTTAATTAGACCAACAATAATAATAATGTAATATTATGTAACTGGTTACAATTTCAAACAACATTCAATTATTATTTAAAATATTGAGAACACCATTTATTTTCCAACCAAAAGTCTCTAAACATAAATAAGATGAAGCAAAGAATATTTTTTTAACACTATCTAGAAATCATTTAGTAAAATTAAAGAATTCTTTTTATTTTTCCAATGTGGTAATATATATATATATATATATATATAAAGTTACTTAACTATTTAAATTATTTTGACTCTTTAAATACATATTTTTAACACTTATTCTTTTTCAGTATTTTTAAAGAAATACTTAAAAATAATTCTCTCTAAAGTAATTATTTTTAATAGGAATCATAAATTGGTATTTAATAATATTTAAATATATTTAATAATAAAGATGTAGTTCCTCTAATTTATTTTACTTGATATTTAAGTTAATGCTTATAGATTTAGAAAATGTAAAATTTTTATACAATTTATTTTCATTACATAAAAATATCATTAGGTAAAGTTAATTAGACCAACAATAATAATGTAATGTTATGTAACTGGTTACAATACAATTTCAAACAACATTCAATTATTATTTAAAATATTGAGAACACCATTTATTTTCCAACCAAAAGTCTCTAAACATAAATAAGATGAAGCAAAGAAAGTAAGTCAACTTTCAATATTTTCTTATTTAGTGTTAAATATTTTAAAACTATTATTAAACTGAAAAGCAGGGAAGAGGAACAAGTAACAAATAAGCATACAAAAGAAATGTTAAATAAAGTTTCTACCCTTTATCTTGTGACTTCTTGGTTAAGAAAGAAAACATTTATTGTTCGTAACAACGTGCAACTTTTTTTTTTGTTTTAAATGGGAGGAGCTAAACGACAATAGTACATCTGTACAGATGACTAGATTTCCACCGATTATGTGTCCTACCTACTCTTGCAATCTAGGCGTGCGACTTATTATCGGTCGGTTCCGAGATCCGACTCAAAAATAAAATATTTAGGTAATTCAAATCTAAATTCAGATAATAAATCTCAGATTTGGATATTTTAATTTTAGTTAGAGCATCTCTAATATAATAAAACTTTATTTTTTCCTTTAAAATGGAGTAAAAGTAGATATGGAGTAAAAGTACTCTAACCATATTCCATTCTTCACTCCATAATAGAGTCATGAACAAACAAAAAATAGATTGTGGAGTAAACTTCAAAATTGAATGAAATATGAAGTTGGGTTGGAGCATTTGTTAATCCATATTCACTTTTACTCCATTTTAGAGCAAAAAATGGAGTTGAGTTGGAGATGCCTTTAGATATTCGAATTTGGGTTTGAATACCCTAAACATAGATTAGTTAATCCAAGAGTATAAATGTATATTTACACTTTTTAATAAAGTTTATTTTGATTATTTTCTTTTTAAAATCTATTCTCGTGACAATATTTTTTTTAGATCTCTTTTAGGGCATTCTTATTTAATATATTAATATTTATATATAATACATCTTATAATATTATATTATATTTTAATTATATTATATGTCATATATATATTCATAAATATTTAATTTGTATTATTTAAAAAAATTATATATTATTTTAAATTTTTTAAAAAAATTTAAATTATTTTTACGGATCCAGATCTGAATCCGGATATCCGTCAGTATCATAATATTTAAACGGATATTCGAAGCCTGGATATCCGGAAAATACGAATCAAGATGCGGATACCAAAATCACGGATCTGACGAATCCAAATCCAAAATCTAGTGCTCCAATTACAAGGATGTAAAAGGTAAAAATACCTTATTTACTATACCTTCCACATTCAAACATCAAAATAAAAATTTTTAAAACTGTTTGAGAAAAGTTAAATTTTAACTTTATTTTGAGAAATACTTTAAGATAGACCAACAATATTTCTGTCACCGAAATAACTTTCAATGAAAAAAGATCAAAATAGACTTTAATAAATTGTGTGAATATACATTTATACCCCTTTGGTAAACTAATCTAAATTTAAGATTTAGAGTTATAAGTAAGATTTTGGAGATAAGATCTAAAATTAAAAATATTAAAAAATTTAAAATAAAAAATCTATATCGATCATTTTTTTCTTTGAATGTTTTTTTCTTAAAAAGAATTAAAAATTTATTTTAGAAATTTGTCCATTTATTTTGTTTTAACTAAATAATAAATTTATAAAATATAAAATTATTTACTAACTTATTATTAGTTTAAAGTTATTAAAACTGTTAATCACAAAATCATGTATTTGTAATTATTTTTCTAATTTGTATGACAAACCTAAATATCTAAAAATTTAAAGAGGAAAATATTTAATTACGATTTTTAATCTAGAGTGCTAAACAAATAATACAAGCCTAGATTTGCAGTTATTAACCTAAACTGCAAAACCAATGATAAAGGCTCGAGTGCTTGGCCCAATCGTTTTAATTTTGGTGGACCAGCTGACTGTTTGTCAATTTTGATTAGCGATTAACTTTTAAATGAATTTCTATTAGAATTTCATAATTTGTTTGAATATTTCTAAGAAATTCTCACTCTATGTACTCACACTTCGCTTTTAGGACATCTAAAAAGCATAAAGTGATTTTGCTATTAGGTCTGCTGTAAATATTCAAATCTCTAACAAAAAAAAGAAAATAATAAAAATTAGTTATTTTCTCGTATATTCTTTATTTGTTTCGATAATAAGATATTATAGATACAATCACAAGATTAAAAACAGATTTTGGATAAAAAATACTATAAAATATAAATTAAAATGTAATTGGCTACATAATCTTTAATATATGCTCAATATATCTTGAAAACTACACATATTTTATCAATTGAATGTACACTTTGAATAAATATATTATGTTTGTCACGTATTTGTGTTTTCGATTTATAAAACGGTAATACAACAATTTTACTTTTAACATTTAATTAGCTCTAAAAAATAGTTCTTTGTTTTTTGTATGATTTTATCAAATAGTATTAAGAGTATTCTAATATTAATAGATACTTATTGGATAAAAAACTGGTGAAATGCCTCCAATAAACAAAGCCAGCAAACAAGCGAATTGGCGATGAAGGCGACGAAGGTTACTGCGATTTTTGATGCTTGTGATTTCCTTTGAAATCTGACCATTCTCCGGGTTGATACGTCCCTCGACGATCAATCTCCAGTTTGCGGTGTTGGTGTTTGTCAAGTCCTCGCTTTTTTTTGATCCATACGATCAAATTTTCATTAATCTCCACAACGATCTCAAGGTTCTAAGTTGAAGGAGTGGATTCTCTAGGGACTGATCATTTATCACCCTCGGTGTTAATCAGTGGTAGCGTAGTCTTGTACGATCCAATTTACGATTTCGATTATCTCTGTTGAGCTCTGTTTCCTATAGCCTCGCTATGGCTAACAAAGGAAAAGGGATCTGGTACAATGAAGATGATGATGAGCCGATCATTTTAGAGGAACATGCTGATGAGGATAAGATCACTAAATATCGCCTTTCTCTCATTGGGAAGGTACTGAAGCCATTTAAACAGAACATAGCTAAGTTGATTGATTACATGCCGACTCAATGGAAGATGCAAGATCGCATATTGTCAATGGAGCTAGGGAATGAGAGGTTATTGTTCAACTTTAACAATGAAGCTGATTTACAGGCGGTATCAAAGTTGAGACCTTTCCACTACAACTATTTTAATTTTGTTTTGGTTTGCTGGGAGCCAGTGGTAGATGAAGATTATCCATGGATAATCCCTTTCTAGGTTGAACCCATTGGTGTACCTCTCCATCTTGGAATTGCGGGGAATCTGAGAAATATTGGAGATAAGCTTGGTATGGTTCACGAGGTCGATTCTGATATCGGAAATATTCTTGTTGATATCGATAGTAGGAAGCCTCTGAAAGTAACAAGAAAGCTCAAGTATAAGGATGGGGAGATAACCATATAGCTAAAATATGATTTGTTATTCAAACATTGCTCACATTATCGTCTGATGATCCTTGAGGTTGGCCACTGTGGAAAAAGGCTATAGAGTTAAAGGCTGTAGCGTCTAAGAAAATTGATATTGAACCAAAACAAGCTGGTATAGTATAGAGGAACCAATAATTTAGTAAGACTGAACATAGGAATGAACCTAGCATGAGGTCTGGTTTAGCTGGTCAGGATGGAAGATTCCATGAGGCTAGAAACCATAACGACCGCAATGAGTATCAACCTCAACATAATCCTTGGGTAATGCGGACTTCCCATTCGCAAAGAGGCAATCTGTCTCGGTCTAGCAGTGGTCTGGCTCGACATCCGTATAATAAGTCAAAGGAGAGAGTCTACAACAACGATATGTATCAATAAAATAATCGTTTTAATCAGAAGTTATCCCCTCTTGGGCGTGAGAAACAACATGGGATCAAAATCAATGAACTGAAAAGGATACATGAGGCCATTGCCTCATCGTCGAAAGTGGTAGCAAAAGCCGCACTTGAAACTGCTTCACAAGCTCAAACAGATGGTAAGAATGTTGTTGAACCCGCATCTCTTTGGATGCAACAACAAACATCACAATTCGGACTCACGAAAGAAATGGGGAGATTGTTGGGGATGTGAATACAATGCAGACCAAGAATGACATTGTGCTTGACGATAATATGATTGAAGCTGTAGGTAATGAACTGATGATTATGGAGGAGGATGCTCCTGAGTGAGGAGTTTAAAACTTTACAGCCTATGGATGAGAACACATATAAAGCTTCATTGGAGATTAACAATGCCATAATGTTTTTTTGATAAAAAATAAGGAGAATGTAGCAACATAAGCGGCTATCAAGACACGGAGTGTGACTCATGTGTTGTTTCCTTCAAATGGTGGAAAATAGGGTATGGTGCCATGTCGTACATCACCAAGGCTCAAAGGAGGAGCTATAGTTTTTGGTACAAGATCTTCATATCTTGGGATGAATCGTGGAAGGAAAAAAGATGGTGTTAAGCAATCAAAGAAGGGTTTAGTGGATTCCAAAAATCCACCAAACCATCAACTATGAAGACACTCAGTTAGAACTGTCGAAGGATAGAGAACGATCTCAAAGTTTGACGCATAACAGAGATGTGTCAGAAGCATCACCAATGACTCTTGTTCCTTTATGAGACGAAGAATAGGAAGCTGCTGTTGCAAGACATTCATGCTGACTAAGGTTTTAATAAATTGGTTACCGTTGAGCCTATTGGCCAAAGCAGTGGTTTAGCTTTGTTTTTTATGGATGAATTTCAAGTTGATGTTTTATATGACATTTGTTTATAGTGACCCTGTCTAAAGAACGCATAGAACTAGTTTGGAAACATCTTATGCGTTTCTCCACAATAAAAAATGGGTCATGGTTCATGATTAGAGATTTTAATGAAATAATAAGCCACTCTAAAAAAGGGTGGTAGAAGACGATATGATTCTTCTTTCCTCCCATTTAAGAAAATGATATCTGATTGTGGAATGTTAGAATTTCTTTGTTTAGGAAATATGTTGTCATGGGTGGGAAAGAAGAATCAAACAACTGTTAGATGTCGATTAGACCAAGCACTAAGAAATGCTAGTTGGCATGATAAGTTTGCCCATTCATCGGTACAATACTTGAGGCTGTGGGGTTTGGATCATCATCCGGTACTCGCAAGTATTCTATCAAAACCATTCAAAGCTAGAAAAAAGTTCAAATACGATAAGAGATGTTTATATAGTAAGGAAATAAGACAAGTTGTACAAGATGGGTGGAATTTGCCTAATTTACCCTCGGATGCAAATATCATGGCGCATATTACCAGCTGTAGGAAAGCATTAAGTCTTTGGCAAAGAAAACATGACTTAAATTCAGAAAAGCAAGTCGAGGATTTAGGAGAAAAGGTTGATGCAATGTATACAGATGATAATGTGACTACTGAAGAGTTCTCAACTGCTGTGAAAGAACTCTCATATGCTCTTAAGGCGGATGAAATTTTTTGGAAACAAAATAGTAGGATCTTATGGCTAAATGAAGGTGATATGAACTCAAAGTTCTTTCATAATCTGACTAAACAGAGATGAGCCCGAAACAAAATTACTCGGTTGACTGACTCTACTGGGAATATGGTTGAAGATGAAGAGGGTTTGGTAGCCATTGCTATCAATTATTTCAGAAGTCTGTTTGAATCATCGTCACCTTCAGAGATAGATGAGGCTTTGGAGAATATTTCTTCGACTATCACAACGGAAAGTAACCTAGCTCTTACAGTTCCAGTTACTAAGTGGAGTTCAAACTGGCAATCTTTGCTATGCATCCTGAGAAAGCTCCTGCGCCAGATGGCATGAATGCTCTTTTTTATCAGAAATTTAGGGACATTGTAAAGGGAGAATTTACTCTTATGGTCAATCAGTTTCTATTTCAAGATATTGTTGCACATGGACTGAACGATACAAATATATGTCTCATTCCCAAAACAGATAAGCCTACTGATATGGCCCAATTTTGGCCTATAAGCTTGTGCAATGTGAACTATAAGATAATCTCTAAGGTCTTATGCCTGAGATTAAAGAAAGATCTATCTGAAAGAATTTCTGAAACCCAATCAGAATTTGGGGCAAGAAACAGATTACTGACAATATTATGATAGTGAAGGAGATTTTCCATACCCTCCGTACGAAGTTAGGTGGAAGACAAAAGAAGATGGCCATTAAGAATGATATGAGCAAAGCATATGACCGTATAGAATGGATCTTTATCCATAAAGTAATGGAAAATTTGGTCTCTCTGAGACCTGGATCAGATGGATCATGAGATGTGTTTCCTCATTAAAATATCAGGTCCTTATGAATGGTCAGTCAAGGAGAAATATTTTGTCTCAAAGAGGATTAAGTCAAGGAGATAATTTATCTCCTTTCATCTTTATTCTTGCACGGAAGTGCTCGTTAGCCTTCTTAATCATACAAAAATCAAGGAAAAATAACCGGGATGCGTGTTGCACGTGCTAGCCCCTCGGTGTCCCACTTGTTATTTGCTGATGACAACCTTTTCTTCTTTTAGGCAAAGCCCTATGAACGTAATGAAATTATGAAAGTTATAAAGGCATATGGGAAGGCGTATGGTCAATATATAAATTTTGAGAAATCCTCACTCATCTTTGGAAATAGAGTCCCTGATGATATAAAACAACAAACTAAAGAGACTTTTGGTATTGAGAACGAATGAGGAATGGGAACTTATCTTGGCATTCCGGAGGATATTATGCTTTTCTTATGGAAAAACTAGATCATGAGATCAATGACTGGGCGCTGGTTGTCTAAGAGTGAAAAGGAAATAGTCATAACATAAATAGCTTCAACGCTTCCGACATATATTATGTCAATTTTCCTGCTCTCTCTAGAAATTTGCGAAAATTTAGCGAGTGCCATTGCACGCTATTGGTGGAGCTCAAATCCACCTAATCGAGGTATGCATTAGGCAAAATAGGAAAAAAATTGCAGGCCAAACGAGGAAGGCGGAATTGTCTTTCGGTTGATACACGAGTTTAATCTCTCACTTTTAGCTAAACAACTATAGTGTTTGATCCAGTTTACCAATTAACTTCTTGCAAGAGTTTTTCGGGAGAGATATCACCGTACATGTTCGATACTGAGAGCAGCTGGATTTGTATCTCTATCATATGTTTGTACAAGCTTGATGGAAGAAAGGACTTTATCAGTGGTGGGGATTCGACATAATGTGCATTCCAGATATCAAATTAATATGTGGAAAGATCCATGGAGCCCTACAATTTCTGCAAGACCTGCTGCACCAGTGGTACATCCACAAATGATAGTGGCTAATTTCATTCATGGCAGGACAAGAGTATGGAATGTGAGACTGTTAGAAAAATTGGTGGTTCAAGAGGATATTCCTTTATTAGGAGTCTTGCCATTTGCCAATCCGATAGAGAAGATAAATACAGCTGGAGCTATAATAAGAGTGAGATATGTACAATAAAATATGGATACTGGGTGGCTAGGAATATATTCTATCAGTCTCCTGAGGTAATGGTTTATGAGTCCAACATAACAAAGCTACAAGCCTATGCATGGAAAATTAAAGATCCGTAGAAAATTAGGCATTTAGTCTAGAAAATGGCATCGGGTTATCTACCAGTAACAAGGAATTTAACACATCATCATATGCGATGTGATAATCATTGTCCTAGATGTAGGAAAGAAGATGAACCTATTAACCATGCTATTTTTGAATGCCCACCAGCCTTTCAAACATGGGCTCACGCCTCAACACCATCGTGTCCGGATATATTCCCTGCCTCGAGTGTCTATACCAATCTCAATTATCTTTTCTGGAGGAAGCGTGCAACAGACGATTCAGAGTGAGAAATAGATTCATATCCCTGGATTATCTGGTATTTCTGGAAGGCCATAAATGATAAGTTGTTCAGAGAAATAACGAGAGACCCTCTTGAGCTGGTTAAATATGCCGAAAGTGAATGCAATGCTTAGTTTGAGGCCAAATTATTGTCATTGGATACAACCACACATCATTCTCAGGAAATACAAGCCATAAGCTTACAGAGTATTTGTCTGGTTGATGAGGCATGCCTGACGGAATCACAGTTCAGTGGGTGTGGATGGGTATATCTCGACAATACTTGAAAAGATCAGCTCATGGGGTTGAGAAATTTTGAGAGACGTTATCTTCATTACACTATGAACTAGGAGCTTTCATTTGGGAAATGGAAAATATGGCAGGACATACTACTTGTCAACATTTCGGTACAGATTGCTATGATGTAATAGCAATGATCAAGGATGACCAAGATTTTCAATGGAGTTATCGGAGTTCGCAGCCCTACATGGTCGGTTTCAAGATTTCAAGATCTCTCATGTGCCACGGAATCAAAACAAGATAGCAGACGCGTTTTCCAAGATAGCTCGTGGTTTTCATGGGAGTCTTAATTTTGTTGGTTGTTCTATCCCAACAGTGTCAGGAAAAAAAAGAAACCAACAAACAAAAAAAAAGTGAAACTTTTCCAAAACAAGATAATCATACAAACAACTACTTTTCCCTAGTTTGGTGTTAAATCATTATGACAAATTGACAATATCAATCTGTTATAGTTCCATTGTCAAGAAAGAATTATTTAACAAGAAGAATTGTTAAAATCTCATGAAACAAAAGAGTGGGACACGTCAATAAACCATTCAATGGATATTATGATCCACTTTAACTTTTAACATAAGCTTTTAGAAATCATAATTCGTCTACGAAATGGAATTCTGCCATTGGTGGTAGTTGCAGTAATGAGTTGTTAATATCAAATAATTCGGTCTAACTCAATCTAGGTGGGCCATGTTATTTTTATTCTTTCTGATTCATTAGTGTGAATCTTTTAACTATACGATTCTCTCACTGAATAGACACAAACGAAAGTGTACCTGATGTATCCATAGTTTTTAAAATATGAAGTTAGGGAATGAATCGTTCAAAGCAAACATTATGTGATTTTAGGTCTCTATTGATAGGATATAGAGAGAAACTATATTTTCGAGTAGGGTTGTCTTGGGGACCATAACTCTCTTTATATAAAGTATTAATTTCTAGTTCACCTCTTCATTAAACTAGATATTAGTTAAACTTTCCACATATAAATATTTCATAACATTGATGTCCAATCATTTACCTTATTCACAAAAGTAACCACTTAAATAGGCTAATTAATTGATAGTCTTTCACTTATATACATTAACATATGTGACCCCACTTAATGATCTTACAATCTCCCACTGGATCATATATGTGTCATAGAATGTGATAGACTGTATGAACGCTCTTTATGCCATTAATCCTAAGAGCATAAATAATCTCGTCCATTAATTATACCAACATAGGATCATGGCGGCTTTTGTTACATTATTTCATAACTAAACTTTCCATGGTCACATAAATAATTACAACCAAACGACATAGATCAATTATGAAACATGTGGCATAAAAACCACATAAAATGTGGTTTGTACATGTCGTTTTTCAACTGGTCCTACTTTAGTGGAATCAACTTAACCTTCGTGTACAAAGTGTATGCCGAAAACTTTAACTTATTTTCTGATCATAAAATGTGCATAACACAACCAAAACATAAAACATAAACCAAATGACAAACTCCTACTAAACCGAAACCGAATGATCCTCAAACACCGAAATACCCATATGAGCAGTATGCTCATGAAAGACCTTAGGTAAAATACCATTTGTAAGAGGATCTGCAGTCATAGAGTTTGTTCCCTAAGCGTTCTATGGTAAACTTTCCACTTTGTACCCATGCCTTAACAACTCGGTACTTGATGTCTACAAACTTAGACTTTACCGAACTCTTACTGTTTTTGGAATACATAACGTTTGCCTTATTCTAAAAGTAAATATTTAGGGGTCTTCCAATTCCTTCAAGAATCCTTAAGCATGTGACAAAATTCCTTAGTAAAATTCCCTCAAGTGATGACTCGTAGACTGCTACCAGTTCTGCTGCCATTGTGGAAGATGTTACGAGTGATTTCTTTTCACTACGCCATGAGAACACCCCACCGGGCAACAGAAAAACATAACCTAATATAGAATTTTTACTATCTTGGCATCCCGCAAAATCATAGTCAGAATACCGAATGATCTCCATATTATCTTATCTCTAATAAGTGAGCATGTAATCTTTTGTTCCCTGCAAGTACCTCATAAACCTTTTGGTTGATTTCCAATAGTCCATGCTCAGATTACTTAAGTATCTTCCTAACAATCCAACTATGTATGCAATATCCGGATGCGTACTAAATTGAGCACACATAAGACTCCCTACTACCAAAGCGTAGTGAATCTTCTGCATCTCCTGAATTTCCAAATTTCCTGTAGGGCACTGTTCAAGACAAAAATTGTCTCCCTTAGCGACTGGGGTATCTCCTGGTTTGCAATCATGCATGCCAAATATTTTAAGAACTTTATAGATATATTTCTTTTGTGATGATCCAAGAACTCCTCAAGAGCTCTCTTGATGAATCTCAATCCCTAATGCAAAAGATGCCTCACTAAGATCTTTCATATCAAAATTTCCCTTAAGAAATTTCTTAGTATCAACCAACATGCTAATATCGTTAGTGGCCAAAAGTATCATCGACATATAATACCAGGAAAATACATTTAGTCCCACTGAACTTTTGATACACACGATAATCAACCAAACTCACCTCAAAACCAAAGGAGGTGATAACCTTATGAAATTTGTGGTACCATTGATGAGAAGCATGTTTTATCCCATATATGGATTTCTTTTATTTTGCAAACCATATCTTTTGCATCACCTAAGGGAAAATTTTATGGTTGCAACATATAAATTGTTTCCTCAATGTCTCCAATGAAAAACGGTGTCTTAAGCTCCAAATAATAATGTCCAAAAAGAGCCATGATTTTCCTAAAAGAATTCTTGGAAGATACCCTAGAGAAGGTTTCTTTATAGTCAATTCGCTCTTTCCGAGTATACCCTTTAAGCACTAGACGAGCCTTGTATTGTACCACCTTAACATTCGAATCCCGCTTGGTTTTAAATATCCATTTACAAACAATAGATTTCTTTCCTTCTAGTAATTTAAGGATTTCCCAAACCTCATTTTCTAGCATTGACTGATACTCTTCTTTTGCTGCTTCGAGTCACTTATCCGACGTGGAACAACTCATAGCCTGAAAGAAGGTGATGACATTATCATCTTACAAAAGAGTTTGATTTTCCTCATGTTCCATTAGAAATACTATATAATCATCCGGAATCATTTCTCCTAAATCGGGAGGATTGCCGAAGAGAAACTTGATCTTGCTGCACTAGTTCTTGAGGATTTTGATTTTTACCTTCTTGTACGATATCATCAACAATCTGAGTTGGAGGGACGACTTCATTATCATCTTGAGGATCTAAATTTACTTCATCAGAAGTAAATATATGTATCGTTATAGGTACCGGAGCGGTTTCTTCCTCAAAGATGATATCCTTAACCTTATTTCTCCCCAAACTCAATATCCTCAAAGAACGTAACAGTCCCGTCTCGAAAATATTCTTAGCAGTGGGATCGTAAAACTTATACCCCCTTGAGCGCTCCAAATAACCAGTAAAGTAACTGCTAATTTTTCTTTAGTGTAGTTTCCTTTCATATGGCTTGTAAGGCCTTGCCTCAGCTGGACATCCCCATACCCTAAGGTGTTTTAGACTAGTTTTTCGACCATTCCAAAGTCTAAGGTTTGGGTTTAGGGTATAAGGTTTATGTTTAGTGTGTACGGTTTGGGTTTAGGGTCTAGGGTTGGGATTTAAGGTTTAGTTGGTGGTGTTAGCATCGTTAAAATTGACGTTATTTTTTAGCTATTTTTAAAAAAATATATATTTAATATTTTTATTCATAATTACGTGGCATTTTGATTGGTTAATATAAGTGAGGTGAATTTAAAAGTTCACCCTAGGGGGTGAACCTAAGTTTTATTCAACAAAACATGCTCACCGGTACCTGTCTCTAACCTAGGCTTTTAAGAATACCCTCAAACAAATTTAATCAACCGCCAAGACCAAAAAATGGATCTAAGACGAGGTCTGGATAAAATTGTCCCACCAAAAATTTTCAACAAAATTTCAGAAAAACATAACCTTATAAACAATAGTTTTCCAGTAATAATCCATAAAATTTATTTAGATCTAAACCTAAACATGTTTTTCACGAGAAAACAACCAAAGATCTAGATCTATATATGAAAAATTCAGATCTAACGCAAAAAATCAAAAATAACCACAAATCTCACAATTCTATATTCAACCTTAGAGGGAGAAATCAGATTCAATAACCCAATTTTTTCACACAAAAATTAAATTCGAATTTAAATTATAACCATGTGATTTTCTGATTGAATAGACATAAGCGGAAGCATACTTGATGTATCCATAGCTTTTAGGATCTGAAGATAGGGAATGGATCTTCCAAATAGAATCCTATGTGACTTTAGGTTTATATTGATGGGATATAGAAATAAACTATATTTTGGCTAGGATTGATTTGGGGACCATAATCCTCTTTATATAGAGTATTATTCTATTTCCGCCCTTCATTAAACTAGAAATTATCTAAGTTATTCACATATAAATATTTCATAACAGCCCAATTTTACTTTATTCGCAAAAATTACCACTTAAATTGGCTAATTAATTAATGATCCCACTTAATGATCTTACAGGCCATACTCATGCAAATTTATGTTTGAAATTTTAAGATTTGAAATAGTCCGATGATTTGGTAGCCGGTAGGTATAATCTAGTTCGGTCTTCACATAGCAAAACTAACGTTTTGGTATATCTCACAAATGAAATCCAATCTATAAAGGTGAAGGCAAATCAGGGTAAATAGAAAATTAATAAAAGATTCCATGTAAGCATGTCTCAGTCACCTCAAGTATACTAGAAATCAAAAGCACATTAGAGGTTATAATCAAACAACCATATAAGTACTGTGGAATGTGGAAGATCTCTTACTCAAATAATTTGAGTAACGGTTCACTAATCTTTTTATCAAGAAATTTGATCCCAGAAAAAAATAAATTATGTAGATTAATGGAGAAAATACTTATAGAAGTTCTTCGATATGGTGCAAGAAGCGTTGTCAATCGTTGATCTATAAGGATAACTCATGATGGGGCACTCATAAGAAAAATTGAATTATCAGCTGTATATTCATATATGTAATAGTTCTCATAGTTTGTAACATCATAACTAAACAATGTTAAAACATTAATTACTACTCTTTGTTAAGATATAAATTTGGAAAATAATATTTTACAATTATTTATGTTTTGGTAAACTTTTTTATTAGTTAAGATTAAAAATATATTTTTAAAAATTTAATTGAAATTTTGATTTACTATTGATTTAAAGTTATTAGTAATTGATGACATTGATGCAAAACAAATGCATTTATAACAAAATGAACATGCTATATATATATATATATATGTGCATAAACATGGTAAAATCTATCTTATTTAAATAAGGGATGTAGTATAAACTAAATATTTACTGCAACACAAAGTAATATTGTCAATTTATTTTCAACAAAATTGTAATTTATTAACTTGAAAGTTGTTCATGAATACAAAAAAAAAAAAGATTTAAGCCATATTGGTGGATAATTACAATCATTGTAAAATACTCCATTTGGAGGTCCTTTCTTTGCTAAGATATGAGCAACATTATTATAAATACAATGAACAAAATTGAAAGTTGTTATTGATTACTTGTGCGCCGAGAGTTTGACATAATCAACTGTTGTGTAAAGATGGCTTGTTCTAGATCTTGTAAAATATACACCAAAGTCTGTGAATCACTTTCAAAGATTAAGTTTTTGTATCCCAAGAACCAACATAGCTGAATAACACATAGTAAGACTTTGCTTTCAGCCTCCAAACTACAAGAAGCATACGCCAAAGCAGCTGATCTCTGATACAATAATGTTTTACCCTTAAAAGTATACTACAAGTGCATAGTGAAACACAATAGTATTTCAGGGATCGAATCCACAAGGACCAAGGTTACACAACGACTCTTTGAGAGTAGAGTTAAGTTAAGATAAAATGAAGGTTTGTTTTTAGTTTCCAATTGCAAGAATGTAGAAGTCGAAAGCAAAGAGTGATGTAAACTTATGAATAAAAACCGCCAGGTCTCGGGAAATTCGGGGAACACAGATTGATAGATGTCAAAGTTCAACATGAAATGTATTAAGAACCGTTCTAGAACTGAAGTCACTTAATTAGACTAGTCTACCTCCGTTGTACTAAACCCTATGTATTAAAATCTTAAAGACTAACTTCGGGTGAATTTCAGATTCTAAACATGCAATAAGAATAAGTTTGATAAGTTCACAAAACTTCGTAACAAATACTTCTACTTGTTGTGAATATTTTGCTCATCTAGGTTCTTTCATGCATTTAATCGAACACTTTCGGTGCATTAAACAATCTATGAATCAGGAACAAGGTGATTAATCCAGTTCAGGCATTAAGAACAACCTATAGATGAATAAACCGATAAATTATTCTATATTCTATATTCTAACAAATCACAATCACAATCATCAATCAATGAATTCTCTTGAACCCTAAACCTAACTAATAGATTACTCACACATGGATATTGAAGCACAAAAAATCAATGAGCAAAACATAATATCAATAGAAATCAACAAGGGGGTTTAAAAATCTTCTCTAGAAATAAAGTATAGTATCTTCTCCATGATGAAAAAGTTCTCCAGAGAAGTCTTTAATCAAAAGAAAAAAAAGCGTAGTCTCAAAAACTGCTAAGAAAACTGAAAATATAGGTATTAACACGTCTAGCACGAATCCCTAGGCTAAACCCGGTCAAAATTTAATTAAACCAAATATCTGGTTTTTGTTCACGCTGACCGGGTCCAATATCAACCAGAAGATCAACCACAACCAATGGAGATCGACCGATATTCGACTGATGGACAAAATTGTCTTTTCTTCGTCAATCGGTTACCAATTCGGCACTTTTTTGGTATGCTCTTGTTCACGAGATCGACCAGTCTAAGTGGGAGATCGAACGGTCTTACCTTAAAACGTCAATTCATCATGTTTTGCTCTTATCCTTACTTCTTGTGCCAGAAATCCTTGTAAACCTAGTTCAACCTGAAAATCCTCGATAAAAAGCTAAATGACTCTAAAACATATACAATGACTCGATCAACGACTCAAAAAAGGTTAGAAACTGACAAAAACACTGTTTATCAATTCCCCTCAAACTTAGATTTTTGTTTGTCCTCAAAACAAAATATAAATCAAAGTATAAGAAAGAGGTTTGAAAACATAAGAAATCACACTTCCTTTAGAACACCGTCTTACTGTTGTCAATTGTAAGCCACATCAAAAAGCACCAACCTAAGAATGTACTTTCATGTACTCGGCCTTAGCTTAGTAACCTAACCATTTTCAGCCCACAGCTCTTAAAATTGTCCAAATTCACCATCACTAACCTCATTCAAGATTGAATGTTCAGTCTCATCAAGGGGGTATCGATCAAAGGACACATGGATTATTATCCGCTCAGGTTTCTGATCACATATACTATCTTACTCTGGTTTCTTTCTTCTCTCTTTTCTCACTTCCCTCAGTCGGTCTCTTCCTAATTTGTAGGTTATCATATTTTTATGACTGAGTTTATTGGACATGTTTCCATGACACACAAGTACTAATGGTGGTAGCCACTAAGCACCTGGTTCACTTCTTTTTGACCTTTATTCTTTTTCTTTATTTTTCTTCTTTTTCTTTTTTTGAAGGGAAGAGAGAGGGAACCCATACTCACAAAGACTAGTCTTTTTTATTTTAGTTTAAAGGGAAGAAAAAAAACTTACCTGAGAAGATCGAACGGACTAAGTAGAAATCGACAGGTCGCCTGCAAATCGATCATTTTTGGTAGTTCTGGTCGATCGTCAGCCTATTCGCAAAATTTCTTTGGACGTGTTTCCTCTGTCTGAGAAGTAGATCAACCGTTCCAGTGACAAGATCGACTAATCTCTTTTTTGAAACTTGAAACAACAAAAAACTAAAACCAAAAAAATAAAAGTTAAGTAAAATAAAGAGAAATATATATACTTACTAGTGGGTTGCCTACCACCAAACCCTTGTTTTAAGTCATTAGCTCGACTATAGGATGGAGATCAACCGAGTTGAGTAGACAGAATTTCCCCAAAACAAGCTCCACAACTGGACATGCTGAGCTCCAGAATTCCATTAAGCAAATCCTTCACAACATTTTCTCTTTCCTCCTTGAACTCATAATTAAGAAACACTTTAACCTTAGAGAAAGGTTTCGAGGTTCCTTTACATTATACCTTATATTCAACTAAGTCCCCATCAAAATCTCAAAGGAACCAAATTCATAGGATCAACTTTGATCCTTTCGCTCTTCATATTGGGTTTGGCACCATGCTGCTTACGGTTTTCATGGCACACAGCTGAGAGTCTCTATGAAGACTTCTTTGATCTTTGTTTTACCATTAACCGTTTTTCCAGGAAGATCCAAAATTACAAAAAAATCATGCCTTTGTGTTTTGTTGGTCGGAATTACCTTGTAAAAGACCTTATTGTCTATGTTTACAAATGACACTCGCTTGTTGGGGAGATCAGTTATTGCACCCACTGTAGGCATTAATGGCCTCCCAAGAATCAATGGTAAATAGATTCCTCAACCATCTTCACAACCTGAAAATCAACATGTACCAGACAATCTCCTACTTGCACATGTAATTCAGGGATTGTACCATATGGAGTGGTTGTGAAGGAGTTAGCAAAAGGCAAGAGTCATCTTTGTTGGCTGAATCCTATCAATTTTCAATTTCTATGCGATCGACTTTGACATGACATTCACGCTGGATCCAGAATCACACATAGACTCACTGAACACAAAACCAACTATGGAACATGGAAAGAAATCCAGGATCTTCAATCTTAGGCAACACTCTCAGTGGTGGTTGACAAGGGTGTGTTTACTGTTCTAGCAGGGTATAAATATCCTAAACAATTAACCATCAAATTAGCTTCTAGTACTCTTTTGCATGCACCTGAAAGACAAAAGAAAAGAAAAATCAGTAACTTGAAAGTAAAACAAACATAGACTAAACCCTAGAAATTAAATCTAATGGTGATTAATGTTCCCCAGCAACGACACCAAATTTGACATGAATGTATTTATTGTTTTTAGCAGGGTATAATTATCCTAAACAATTAAAGATCAAATTAAATATTAATCCTAACACACAAAACAATACTCTTGCCAAGAGAGATCAGATGTAGTACTTAGGGATCAAATCCACAGGGAACAATGACACACAATAGATTTCTTATTCCTAAAGGTTAAGCTAGATTATATATATTAGTAACAAGTAATTAGTGTAAGGAAATATTCCTTATTGGAGAGTGTAGATGCAATATGGAAATATGCTAATAATGTAATTATGAAAATATGTTAATAATGTAAATATGGAAATATGCTATTAAACTAACTAGATGTAAATCTAAATATGTTAGATCTAGGGTTTCAAGTTTAATGAATTATAGTGAATAAGAAGCACAAAAATGTAAATATTCTAGAACTCAAATATTAACTATTCTGACCCTTTAACTCCAACTCTCGTACGCGAGCAAAAGAAAAGACCATCGATCATCAACTAAGGCCTGATGTCGATCGACGGTAAAATCAGAAGGAAGTGTGAACGAGATTTGATATGCTCACCAAGATAATTAGACAAGCTCTCGCATGCGCCTAATAACCTAGTGCAACAGAGTCTATTCTGGCACATAACCTACTCTCGTAGTGGTCCATGTCCTACTTTCGAGATCCTAGTTAGCTACTCTAGAATGCAAGCATTAAGCACAACTCAATTGATGGATATTAACTTAACCTAGCAATCCTACTTTTGGGCTAATCCATTATTGCTATATTTCAACCCTAAATCTAGTTGATAACTACTTAGACATAATCAAAGTAAAATAATAATCTGAATATAATGCATAGATAAAAAACTGGGGTTTCAATACAAATCTCAATTAGGAGTTATGAATCTTCTCCCTAAATAGAATACTAATGAACCTAGCACCGTACGTCTCCATACATATGCCTTTTTCTTCCCATGTATTTTGGTGTCATACTTAAAGTATAAATATAAAACCCTAAAATCTAGGTCAAAACTCGTCCAGGGGTAAACTTGTAATTTTTTGTCTTGTCTCTAACTTGGGCTTGAAATTAGCTGTCTGCGAATTGGTCATCGATTGATGGCAAGTAGTCAACATCAATCGATCTTGGTCATGTAACATTGGTCAATATCAAGATAGTGCCGTCGATCGACGACAGTCTTGTACTTCGACTCTCTCAATGATCAACTACAAATTATTCTCCTCTAAATGCTCCAAGTATCTCCATATATCTCCAAAACGTACCTTGACCTGTAAAGACCTTAAAACATAGCCTAGAAACAAATAATAGACCCTAAATAGAGTCCATAACATGGCCTAAAACTGGTAATAAGTAGGCTATATCAACTCTCCCAGACTTAACATTTTGCTTGTCCTCAAGCAAACAAGCCTGCGAAAGAGATTTTGGAAAGCGAAGACTCACATAATATCTAAGTATAATTGTCACCTTACTTTATTGCAGCCACATCCTATCAAGTCAATCACAGAAAAATTTATATACTCTATCACATTATAGCAACCAAATCTATTCTACCAACAACTTAACGAATATTAGTCTGACTCGCCCCCTTTACTGATTTCATTTCTTTGCATAAAACCTTGGGATTATTGATCAAAGGATATATAGACTCTTACCTCTGCAAGTATCTAAACATAGAGGTAGTCTTCTCTAATTCCTTTCCTCTCTCTCTTCTCATTCAATGTTCCATTTCTTTTGAGGGTATCATTTTATTTTTTTAATTGACTGAGATGTTTGGATAGGTTTCCATGAATCAAGCCCTAATGGTTTTTGCCACCAGATCATGTTCACTTCTTTTTGACCTTTTTCTCTTTCTAGGATCATATGAATCAAGCTTTAATGGTTGTAGCCACCAAATCATGTTCGACTCTTTTTTTTTATCTGAAGGGGAGAGAGAGGGGAATCAGAAACACACAAACTTTTATCTTCCAAACTTGCAGAAGGGATCCGATCCAGTGTATACCAAATCCCAAAGCAAGCAAATAATGTCAGGATTAGTGTTGGAAATTAGCTTCAGTTCTTTCAAACTTCTAAGCAAGTGTGATATAGTGGTAGGATGATCCACTTTGGTATCTCTAGTAATCTCTAAAAACAACCTTCTAAGAATGGTGCTAAAGTGTGGTTAGTCAATAATAAATCTTGATCATAGTCCTCTTCTTGACTCGATAAAACTCTTTGAAAAACACACATATATATATAGTAAATAAAACTCAAAAATAAAATAGCGGTAGCGAACCTCCCCCCAGACTTAAATTACACTGTATCCAGTGTGATATGCTTCGAGTTGATTAGGAAAAGTCAAATCATAAGTAAATAGCTTAAGTATAGAACTCGATACCTCCCTCTGTAAGAGAGTGTCGATCGATGCTAGGCGGGTTTGATCGATCGATGGTCACGATCTAGCGTCGACCAATGGTGCCTCTATGGTGTCGATCGATGGTAGTATTAATAGTCTGTTGAAATAAAATAAAACTCAAAATAAATAGTACTAAAAGTAAAAACTAAGTAAAAACTTACTAAACAGTGGGTTGCCTCCCACTCAACGCTTGGTTATAGCCTTAAGCTCGACCTTTTGAACTTTCTGACTAGAATGGAGGTGGATCAACACTTGGAAACAAGTGTCTACATCTTCTTTGCTCTTCTGAAACCATGTGCATATGAAGCTTCTTATTGCTTCATCTCCTATGGCTTTCTCATTCTTTATGATCTCCTTAGTAACCTCCACTGAATGCATTCTCCTTTGTAGATTCTCAATATTACGCTGTAGCATTCTAAGTTTGGCAGTTGTAGTCTCTGATATATCCTCCAATTTTTGAGATATATCTTCCTTCATTAGGCTCTGAGAAAAAGCAATCTCATTGAACCTGTCTTCCAATTGATTTTTTGCTGGGTACTTCTCTCTGTCGAAATCAGTATCGATCGATTGCCAAATGCTGTCGTCGATCGATGTCACTTTATCTGGTCCACTCACATGTTGTCTTCGAACAGTATCAAAATTTTGTTGCATCTTATCCATGCGTGTAGTCAGACCGGTGAGGCACTTGTCTATAGGATAGTAGACATCATTAAGCCTCCTGTAGAAATCTTCTAATGACATCTCTTGAGCGTTGTAGATCCCATTCACAAGATCGTCAATCTTTACTCTGCTATATGTTTCTTGCTTCTTTCTGGACATAACGACCTTTGTTGCATGTTCAGGTAAACATATGTACTTGTTCTCAAACATAGTAGATCTCTCTAGAATTTCCCTGATGTCTTCCTCTTGCACATTCATAGTTCGTCTGTTTATTGTGCGTGCATTACCATTCTCATCTCTATAGATGCCATACTCATCTTGCTTTTCCCAAAAGAAAATTCTTCTGCCATCAGCATCAAAAGCTCTCTTTCTATACTCTACCCGACCGTCTATCAGTAGAGGATTTATCCAACTGATTTGGTCCCGGAGTTTCTGAAGTAAAGGGGTTAGATTTATAGAACTCGTGGACTTCTTGAATAGTGGTTCGATCGATGCATGCTTCTTATTGTCGACCGATGTTTGGTATTGGATAGGCTCGTGCTTCTACTCCTTGATGTCGATCGATGAGGGTACATGTGCGTCGACCGACGGTTGTTATTGTTTTCCAAATAAAATTCTGATCTGTAGGCCATAACAAGGGCGTCTGCTACATCTTCCTTAAGTAGATTGAGAATTCTCCCGTAAAGATCCCGTGCACGTCCTTCAGTATCTCTGAAAATTCCAAACTCGTCTGGTCTGAGATAACCATCTTCTGCTCCAAGTAATTGTTCTGATTTTACTTTGATGTCGTTTGATGTCCTAAGATATGCCGAGGATTGATGCTGGATTTCCCACTCTCACGTTCATTTCCCAGTCAGCTTCTTCCAGTGCCAGTCTGCGAGATTCAATAAGTTCTTCCTCTCTGTAAGTTTCATCGTGTTCTTTGTAATCTCTCCCGTAACCTTAGTATGCCGGATTGGTGTCGATTGATGGTATATGTTAACCGTCGATTAATGCTCGATAATCAGACTGGTGGAAGAAAAGGTTTCCAACTCCATTAGCCATTGCAAGTATATCTGCCACATCTTCCTTCGTGACATGTAGAATTCTATCATCCATAGCTCTTGCATGACCATCTGGATCTCACATAATACCGAACTCATCTGGTTGTAAATAACCAAATTCCCTTTCGTGTTTCAGTTGAATCTTGTTTGGTTTCTGCTTCATTCTCAGTATCGATCGACGGTGTATGGTGGCTGTCGATCGATGTCGATTTCCTAGGTTGATGGGAAACATGAAAAACTCCAGCCTCTTCCATAGCAATCCCTCGGTATTCAATTGTTTCTTCATCTTTGTTGTCTTCGTCGTACTCGAGGTAGGATGTGTTGTGAGATAGTCATGGTAGGTGTGGGATTGTTCGGATGTTTGAGTGTCGATCGATGCGATAGGGTGGGTGTCGATCGATTGTTGAACTGCATGGTTGTCGATCGATGGGTTGGGTTGGGTGTCGATCGATGTTCCTTCTTCTGATTCCTCACCGAACTCGTAATTTCAAAAGCATGTGGCCACAAGCTCTGCATTATTGCACGATTTTTGAGGGTATCTTTATTCTTATAAATCTCATAACACACATTATGGTCAATCAAGGAAATGCACAACCTGTTCTTCTTCGGGCCTGTTCGTTTCACCATCCAGATGAGTCATCTCGATGGAGAAGAGAGTTTTGTTCGTTTAGGCACTAAAAGTACAATCCATCTGGATGGCTCATCTAAATGATTTAAAAATTTTAGGCTTAATTTTATGTTTCATCCGGTTCAACCAATTTGGCCAATCTCGATGAAGATGGTTATGTCAAAATGATATAATGTCGATTATACCCCTTTTACATTAAACAAATTATAAGCGTAAAGCTAATATCATTTTCCACTCACGAAAAATTACAAAATCGTATTTTCATACTAAAAAAAAAATACATTTTTCCGCTAAAACCACAAAAAATATTATTTCCGCCAAAAGCGAAAAAAAACATTTTTCCGCAAAAATGCATTCCCCCCCAAAAAACCGCAAAATGTTTTTTATTACCGCCAAAAAGGTAAAAACCCTTTTACCGCAAAACCGTAAAATGTGTTTTCTCCCAAAAACATGTTTTTCCGCCAAAACCGTAAAAATGCGTTTTTCCGCCAAAACGCATTTTCTCGCCAAAACCGCAAAACGTGTTTTCCCGACAAAACGGCAAAAAGCGTGTTTTCTTGACAAAACCGCAAAACGAATTTTCCTGCCAAAATCGCAAAAACGAGTTTTCCCACCAAAACTGCAAAACACGTTTTCCCGCAAAAACGAGTTTTCCTGCAAAAACGAGTTTTCCTGCAAAAACGAGTTTTCCTGCAAAAACGAGTTTTCTGCAAAAACGAGTTTTCCTGCAAAAACGAGTTTTCTGCAAAAACGAGTTTTCCTGCAAAAACGAGTTTTTCCTGCCAAAACTGCAAAAATGTATTCTCTTGCCAAAACCAAAAAACGCGTGCCAAAACCACAAAAATGCGTTTTCCCGCCAAACCACAAAAACGCGTTTCCCGCCAAAACCGCAAAAAACATGTTTTCTTGCCAAAACTGCAAAAACGTGTTTTCCCGCCAAAACTGTAAAAACATGTTTTTCTGCCAAAACCGCAAAAACGTGTTTTTCCGCAAAAACATGTTCTCCCGCCAAAACTGTAAAAAAGTGTTTTTCCGCCAAAACGTGTTTTCCCACCAAAACCACAAAACGTGTTTTCTCGCCAAAACCGTAAAAGCATGTTTTCCTGCTAAAACCGTAAAACGTGTTTTTTCTGCCAAAACTGCAAAAAACGTGTTTTCTTGCCAAAACATGGTTTCCTGCCAAAACGAATGTTCCCACCAAACCCGCAAAACGTGCTTTCTCGCCAAAACCACAAAAACGTGTTTTCCCACCAAAACCGCAAAAACATGTTTTCTTGACAAAACCGCAAAAACGTTTTTTCCTGCCAAAACCGCAAAAATGCGTTTTCCTGCCAAAACTGCAAAAATACGTTTTCCAGCCAAAACTGCAAAAAACGTACTTTCTTGCCAAAACCATTAAACATGTTTCCCGCCAAAATCGTAAAATTTATTTTCCTGCAAAACGAGAAAAACATGTTTTACCGCTAAAACCGTAAAAGCACGTTTTCTCGCCAAAACCGTAAAACACGTTTTTTACAATTTTGGTGTGGTGATTACTAATACAATAGTATGAGAAGGCATCACAAATCTGCATCCATCGACATCACACACATATTAAAGACTGAGTACCCGAAAAAAACATTTGTTCAAATTATCACAAAACATGAAGCATTCATAAATATATGAGTTTTGTAAAATTTGAATTTGTACTTTGAGTTGTTTGGAAGTTTATTTAAATTTGAGTTTTTACTTTGAGTTTTATTAGAAGCTATAGTTGTAGTTAAAATTTAATGCAAATTTAAATAAAAATTTATATGAAATAAAATTTATAAATGTCAAAATGCTAATTTTAAATTAATTTTAGTGTAAATATATTTTAGACTAAATAATAAAAATTAGTTAAGTTAAAATTAATATCAAACAAATGATTAAATCAAAATAGGGGTATATTTGTAATTTATTTATTAAACTCATCTAGATGGAAATAGAAAAAAAGAAACGAACATAAAATTCATTCAGATGACTCATCTAGATGGCTTATTTAGATGGAGAAACGAACAACCCCTAAAATCTGGATGGATCATCTAGATGGATCAGATAAATGGATCATCCGGATGGAAATGACAGATGGAAAAACGAACAGCCCCTTCATGTCACAAATGGCTCCTACGGTGGTCGTGAAAGCTCTTCCAAGTAACAAAGAGGAGTTCAAATTGATCTGTATGTCCATCTCATGGAAGTCTATCGGGACTAAGACGTCCTGAATTTGCAGTGAGACATCTCTGCAAATCCCCTCTGAATTGACTCTAGAGAAATCCACAAAAATGAAAGAATCGCTGGAAGGTTCCACTCTCAAGTTCAATTTCTCCGCCATAGATCTGGGTATGATGCTCACTGATGATCCAGTGTCACAAAGGGCGTTGGAAAACTCGTGGACTTTGATCCGACATGGTACCACAAACTTCCAAGGATCACTTTTTTCTTCAGAATAATTCTTGGCTTTTTCCCAGGATGACTCTTGGTAGCCTTATCAACCATCATAGGCTCTGATGCATCCATCTTCTGCTCTGGAGTTGTCGTATTCGTGACCTTTTGTTGATGAACTCGTTTTGTCACTGGGTACCATCGATCGATTGTACGATCTCTGCGTCGAACGATGCGCAAAGATTTTCCCGATTCTGTCAAGTCAAGAGGAAGCGTCAATCGATTTTCAATATCTTGTGTCGATCGATGCCTGTGTGGGCTGCCTAACGAACTCGGTTTTCCTATACGGAACTCTTTCTCTTGAGGCCTTTCTCTCTTGAATTCTACCCAGAAATCATCATCAATCATAGCATTGACGTGATGTTTACGTCCAGATTCTTCCTTCTCTCTAACCATAGCCTCATATTTGTTAAGGGTTTCACTCTTCTGAGTCACTTGACTTTCCAAATCCCCCATAAGGGTGTTGAGATCTTTGATTTTTGTGTTTAGGTGGAGGTACATGAAATCTAACTTCTCATTGAAGTCCACAGTCATCCTCTGTTGTCCCTCCAGTACTTTGTCAAACATAAATTCGACCCATGGTCTTCTGATTGGTCTCAAAATCTCCATGTCTTTAGTAGCTTGGGCTTTAGCTTCAGGTTGAGCTATAACAGCGTCTTCTTCTGCTTCCGTATCAGGGATTACAGCCCCGTGATCGTCTATCTTTTGACCTGCTCCATTACGAAGATGACCATTGAGGTCATGCAAGTCTCCATTCTCATCTTGAACCATAATTATAGGCGCGACCATCTGAACTTGTCTGCTGTCGTCGATAGATGCGGGTGAGATGCTTTCGATCAATCCTAAGTGATAAATGTCGGTCGATGCTAAAGTTCTGATGTCGGTCGATGATATCCATAAAGAAGAGTCGATCGACGCTGAATGTATGCCGTCGATCGATGCTTGTCATCTTTATTTGTGGATCGTGCGTTTGAGTTTCTGCGAGTCTGAGAATATTAATTCTTATCCTTTATTGCTCCTAGTACTCTTTTGCATGCACCTGAAAGACAAAGGAAAATAAAAATCAGTAACTTGAAAGTAAAACAAACATAGACTAAACCCTAGAAATTAAATTTAATGGTGATTAATGTTCCCCGGCAACGGCGCCAAATTTGACATGGGTGTGTTTACTATTTTAGCAAGGTATAAATATCTTAAACAATTAACTATCAAATTAAACATTAATACTAACACACAAAACAATACTCTTGCCAAGAAAGATCAGGTGTAGTACTTAGGGATCGAATCCACAGAGAACAGCGGCACACAATAAATTTCTTATTCCTAAACGTTTAGGTAGGTGATATTATATATTGGTAACAAGTAATCAGTCTAAAAGAATATTCCTTATTGGAGAATTTAAATGCAATATGGAAATATGCTAATAATTTAATTATGGAAATATGCTAATAATGTAAATATGGAAATATGCTATTAAACTAACTAGATGTAAATGTAAATATGCTAGATCTAGGGTTTCAAGCTTAATGAATTATAGTGAATAAGAAGCACATATAACACACACCTAGGATGCTTCTCTGGAACGTATGGATAGATCCTTGCACAAACGAGCCAAAGACTCAAGTTTACCAAGGTTTGTGGATCGAATGGTGACACAAAGAGATGCGGATGGACTCCTTGATACTCCTAGGAACTAGATCAGATATGACACACCAAACTAGAACCCTTAGACACTGGATATGACTCACCAGCAAACTCTCACACTCGACAAAGAGAAGAGAGAAAAGAGAAGGCAAAAAGTTTTGATAAAAGACTGCTTGATTCAGAATGAGAGTTGCAAGAGTTTAAATAGTGAAACCAAAGAACACGCTCCTTAGGTTTCAAAAAATATCATAACATAAAAAATATAGTTTAAAACTTAACATAAGATAAATAGATAGAGTAGTCTTCTTAGGCTTGGACCGACATTAGAACCTAGGAGATGTGTAAAGCAGCTTGTGGCCTCGTTAAAAACCTTCCTCCGGAAAACCTCTTTGGGACAAAACCAAGAGCAAGGAAAAGAGCACACATAAGTACTTGCCTTAGTACGAATTCAGCTAGATGAGGAGATAGCTTGAATGGTGATCAAGGTATCTCAGATCAATAAGATTTTTCCAAGACCTTCTTCTTGTTTCCATACTAGTCTAAGTAATCCTTCAATGGCTCCATTTAGTTTCTTAGTTCTAGAACGAGTCATGGGACCTTCTGGAATGGCTAAGGCATCTTCAATAGCTGGTTGGTCCGTGGGTGCATTCCTGGTTACATCATCTTCCTTGTTGAACTGGTCCATGATCACATCATCCTCTCCCACTTGAAAAGGATTTGTCCTCAAATCTGGTTCATCTACCACAAAAGGAACCAAATCAGTAACATTGAAGCTATTAGATACATCATACTTACCTTGGAGGTCCAACTTGTATGCATTGTTGCTGATCTTCTTAATGATCTTGAATAGACCATCAATTTGGATTTCCTTTCATTTGGAGATCTCTCCTTTCTAAGGTGAACCCATAATTTTTCACCTACTTCAATTACCATCTCACGCCTTCCTTTGTTTGCTTGTTTGACATACTGCTTGGTCTTTTCCTCAACATTACGCCCTTGCTTACTCATGGATCTGTTGCACCATCTCTGCTTTCTTCTTGCCATCAATACTAACTTTTTCACACTCAGGTAAAGGCATTAGATCCAAAGGAGAGGTGGGATTGAACCCATAAACAATTTCAAAAGGGGAGAACTTAGAAGAAGAATGCATAGAATGATTATATGCAAATTCACAATGAGGCAAATGGTCTTCCCATGATTTCAAGTTTGTTTTGATGAATGCATGTAAGAGAGCTCCTAGTGTCCTATTAACTACCTCAGTTTGTCCATTAGTTTGCGGATAACAAGTAGTAGAGAACAACAACTTAGTGCCTAGTTTAGACCAAAGGGTCTTCCAGAAGTAAATTAAAAACTTAGCATCTCTATCTGATAAAATAGTTCTAGGCATGCCAGGCAAACGTACTATCTCCTTAAAGAACAAGTTAGCCACATGTAATGCATCATCAGTCTTATGACAAGCAATGAAATGTGTCATCTTAGAAAACCTATCTACCACAAAAAGGATAAAATCCTTTCCAGTCCTAGTTCTAGGCAGTCCTACAATGAAGTCCATAGAGATATCATTCCACGGATGATAAGGAATGGGTAATGGAGTATACAAACCATGGGATTGGACCTTAGATTTAGCTTGCTTGCACGTTGTACACCTTCCACAGACTCTTTCAACATCTCTCTTCATGTGCGGCCAAAAGAAGTGATCCTGCAAGACCTTAAGAGTTTTGGCAATTCCAAAATGTCCCATTAGACTTCCTCCATGGGATTCCCTGACAAACAAATCTCTCAAAGAAAAGTTAGGTACACAAAGGCGATTATCATAGAATAAGAATCCATCATGCCTAAAGTAATGACCCGTAGCAAGTTTGTCACAAGATTTATAAGCTTCTTTGAAGTCAGGATCATTCTCATACATACCTTTGATTTGTTCAAAGCCTAGTAACTTAACATCTAGAGTAGTCAAGAGAACATACCCTTCGAGATAGTGCATCAGCTTCTGACATCGTGATTCATTCTGGTTTGATTAGAATTAATAAGAAATTGTCAAATCTCCAAACAAAGTAAACTAGAATCACTTCGGTTGAAAGTGGGATAACTTCTTCATCATAACTCGTATGATATTGATTCAACATCAGGGTGATTCTCCACTGATTTATGAGTCAAAATCAAGCTTCTGACATCTTGATTCATTCTGGTTTTATTAGAATCAAAAACAAACTGCCAAATCTACAAACAGGGTAATCTGGAATCACTTCGGTTGAAAGTGGGATAACTTCTTCATCATAACTCCTATGACATTGATTAAACTTCAGGGTGATTAACCACTGATTTGTGTGTCCAAAGGAAGCTTCTTACATTGTGATTCATTCTGGTTTGATTAGAATCAATAAGAAATTGTCAAATCTCCAAACAGAGTAAACTAGAATCACTTCGGTTGAAAGTGGGATAACTTCTTCATCATAACTCGTATGATATTGATTCAACATCAGGTTGATTCTCCATTGAATTATGAGTCAAAATCAAGCTTCTGACATCGTGATTCATTCTGTTTTTATTAGAATTAAGAACAAATTGTCAAATCTCTAAACAAGGTAAACTAGAATCACTTCAGTTGAAAGTGGGATAACTTCTTCATCATAACTCCTATGATATTGATTCAACTTCAGGGTGATTAGCCACTGATTTGTGTGTCCAAATGAAGCTTCTTACATCGTGATTCATTCTGCTTTGATTATAATCAATAAGAAATTGTCAAATCGCCAAACAGAGTAAACTAGAATCACTTCGATTGAAAGTGGGATAACTTCTTCATCATAACTCATATGATATTGATT
>CAJHQQ010003622.1:0-40506 GCA_905132885.1 Moricandia moricandioides
TTAGAAATCTTACAATACTAAAAGGGCAATACTAAGCTCATTTAGACCTTCCACGTATGCAAATTAAATCAACCAATAAAAACGAGTTATTATGCTATGTCACTACTGCTCTATAAAGTGAGCAGAAAAAGTGGGTTTTTTGTTTAGTCCAACAGAAGTCCATATATTGAGCCAAAATTGATCTTAACGGAAATCGTATCCTTCGTAGCCACACACTCTTCATCTTCCTCGCTCCCATCTACATAACCCAGCCGTTAAAGCCTATTCCGATTCTCCCTAATGTCGGAGTCCCACTTTTTAACGTCATAAAGGGTCATTACTGACAAAATCAATCGACAATCGAAGAGATTTACCACTTTATAAACCGATGGCAAGATCCAGGTCCCAAAAATACCTCACCATACCGTCCCAATTTCGCCACCATCCTTATGACTTCTCAGAGCCAAAAACCTTCAGGTCTGTATTATTCCTTCATATAAATATTCGTATAAGTATGTAGTCAAATCGATGCTGACTAATTTTCATGTTCATTTTTGTAAGATTTTCGAAGAGGCTATGTTTTGGAGAGAAAGTTTTGTATCGAAAACTACGTACAATATCTTGATGCGTAGATTTCACAGCCGAGAAAGATAAAAGATGCACAACACAAGGAGTAGCAATTCCAAATTCATGTCAGATAACTATTTTTTCGACGTGGTTGAAATGAAATCTGAGAAAGTTTGTATCGAAAACTACGTATAATATCTTGATGCGTAGATTTCACAGCCGAGAAAGATAAAAGATGCACAACACAAGGAGTAGCAATTCCAAATTCATTCAGATAACTGGTTTTTTGACGTGGTTGAAATGAAATCTGAGAAACGTGATTTCATGATAGCAAGCTTCAATCCTAATTGCTCTTCACTTTCTGATTCCTTTCATTATTCATTTCCATCTCTTGCTTATGTCTTTTCTCAAAATTTTATGTGTTTTTTTGGGTCGTCTATCAGATTTTTTATGTTAATAAATGGTCTCTGCTTCTTTTGTTCAAACCTTTTTCTGGACAGTTGGAAAACATATGCACCTGAGTATATATAATCAATGGGGCACTCACTCATGTTTGTGATTTTTATGTTGTAGGAGAAATGTAGATGTAAACATGACTGGTTCGAGATTGTTGAACTGGTTAATCCACCACCATAATTGGTAGATTTATACATCTAAACTTATGATTGTATTCTGTGTTGTAAATGTCAGCTTCTCGAGAAAATATTTATCCACTGAAACGTCTTTGTTTCCAAATCAAAGAGTATTGTGTTTGTTTATTTGATTAAATCGCTCAAGTGTACTTTATTTAGCTATGAATTTCTATAAAATTCTTGAGCTGTTTGATTTTTCCTTGCAGCTCTTCACTTAATGTTGCTCATATTTTGATTATGTTCTGATATCTTACCCCAGAAATAAAGATTTGCTAAAAAAAAAGTAGGCCATTTTGTGATGCTTCCTTTCGATCTTTAATTACTTACTATAAATTTAGACCATGCTAACGCCAAAGAAGGAAGATGGGATTTTTATATCATGTTCATTAATCTGATTGTTCTTTAGTTAAACCTTAGGTATTAGAGTATTCAAATGTAATAATTTTTAACTCGACAATAGTCTTCAAATCATTTATCACCTATGCTGCTCTTTGTTTGATTCCAAAATTCGAATTTACGGTCTTTCATATGGAATTCATGTTGTTGTATTGTGATAAATTGGTTATATTATATATTAATGTATATGGGATCACGCATGTCCGGAGAAGGAGCTCTGACAAGTCGGTGACGCTGCAAACCTACATGAAAAAAAATATGGTTACGGGAAGTTGTAAATTGAAAAACAAAGTAAATGTTGGTAAGTGATGATATTGTAATTTGTAAATGAGTTGCAGGAATTTTAGAGGGAGAACCACTCATATTTGCTTGACTTATTCATTGGTGTTTAACAATTTTTTGAGACTAATAAATCTCCTGTTAGAAAAAATATTACATTTATCAATGTTAGTGAATATATATGTAACGGCACTACTCTCGGGTATCTTCTTTCTTTATGTGAATTGTCTTGATGTTGTACTCACATATTTGATTTAGGTACAAATTTCAAAAGAGATGAGAGATTGGATATAGATTACAATGAACCATGGTATGAAGTTGATCATGAATATGGTGAATAGGAGTTTGAAGAGAGAGAACTGAAGGAGGAGGATCATGAGTTGGTTAACCCCGAAGAACTGGAGGAGGAAACATAGGCCGACAAAAATGCAGGTGAGTTTACTGACGTTATTGGAAATGGTTCGAAGGAGCTAGAGAGTCAAGGTGGTGATGTGCATGCATAAAATTAAAAAAAAATAAAAAATATTAAAATTTTCAAAATAAAAAAGTTTATTTTGGTCATTTTTTAAGGTCTATTTTGTAACAAAAATGTTAAAAGTCTATTTGAGAGATTTTCCCTAAAATAAATCTGATGTAATTAATTTATAATAAAAAATAAAAGTTAAAATACGCGTGGAGCGCGGTGAAAAACCTAGTTATAATAAGAAACCATTGATTAACTTCAAGATTATATAGTGACTCATATGGTTGTGGTTTGATTATTATCCAACCAACTGTTAAGAGAACAATTTTTAGTTTTACTAGTTTTATAAAATACTAAATAAAATTGTTTTCACTAGTTAAGTTTTCCTTCTTTTAAGTCAACATCTCATGAATGCATTTAGCCTATAAATCCAACTATATTTTAAATAACTTTTCAAGTATGAAAAAATATAGATACATTTCTGGTAACCACATGCATTGACTCCGACTATAAATATTGTGATAGGGTGTTTTATTCCTGGTTTTCCGATGGAAATAAATATAATAAAAAGGAAAGGAAAAAATGTAACGTATATTTGAAAAGTAAAGTCTGAACAAGATTTTCATTGAGATATCAAAACTCTATAAAACATAAATACACAGTTTTGTAGAAGTGAAGAGAGCACAATCGCAAATACAAGATAAGGTTTAGATCTTTTCAAAAAGAAATTCACCGGTTGCGTTTAGGGTTTGTTCCTTGGTCATTATCAAAGCAATGAGGAATCAGATTCGTAGGAAGAACACATTGAGTGATTTTCCACACGAGTTGCTGCTGAAGATACTGTCTTTACTTCCTAGTAAAGATGTTGTAGCCACGAGTGCCATTTCAAAACGGTGGAAGTCTCTTTGGAAGGAGGTAAAAACATTCAAATGTGATGATACTCCTCCACATCCTCGCACTTTTAAAAAATTTGCGCTATTCATATGAAGCAGATCTAGTGTAGAGAGCTTACATCTCAAGCTGAACCCAAACTACTCAATAGGAGACATCAAAACCTTGGTAAATGATGCAGTTGCTCGCTCTTTGAGAGAGCTGAGAATAGAGATGCTTTACAAATCCTTTGAGTTGCCTAAAAGCTTGTATATCTACCCACAAATTGAAACCCTTGAAACCCTCATACTTGAGAAACTTAGTCTTGTGGATATTCCATCTAACGTTTTTTTGATTGGGGTCAAGAAACTCCACCTTTTATCGGTTAGATTCTCAAGCGAAGAATCTGCGGCAAAGCTTCTAAGCATATGCCCAATTCTTGAAGACTTGGTAGTGAGAAGAAGCTTATATACCAATGTGATGATATTTACTATTAATGTGCCAACTCTAAAGAGTTTATGATTGATAATTCGTCGGGGACATCTCGGCCTGAAGGTGTGCATGGGTTTGTGATTAATGCACCTTTTTTGACGTGCTTTAGCATTAAAGACAGCTTCAGCAACTATTTACAGTTTGGTAATATGCCGGAGCTTGTCAAGGCGAGTGTCAAGATTGTTTGTGACCAACCTGAGGACATTTTAGGATCTCTTGCCTCGACCAAATATCTTTATCTGTGTTTACAGTCTCTATATATTCCTCTTGCGACGTCCTTCCTCTTTCTTGACCACCTAGAGCTATATTCATTTCCTCCCCAGTGGTGTAATTTACTCAAAGACGCTCCAAAACTTCGAGTTCTGAAGTTGTATCAGAAACATTGTGTCCAGTACAACGAAGCGACAGATTCATGGAACCAACTGAGTTCTATTCCTGAATGTTTATCATCCCATCTGGAGATCTTCGAGTGGAGACAGTACAATGGCACCAACCAAGAGAGGGAAGCTGCAAAGTACATCCTAGCAAATGCGAGTTGTCTAAAGAAGGCATCATTTTACTCAAAATCTGCAAAGAAACATGATATGCTGAAGGAGTTAGAATGCGTGGAAAAAGGATCAAAAACTTGCATGCTTGTGTTTGAGTGAACGCTTCGGTTATTAACAACTTGGAAAAGGTAGTTTCCAACATGTTTCTCATTATTTGCTGTAATCAAAGTTGTGTTTCTTATTATTGAGTCAGTGAAGGACTAGACTGATTGTCCTTTTTGTGTATGTATTTGTGTTTCATGTGTCTGTGATCAAATAATTGTTAAATCTTCATTACAAAATATATAATAAATGGTAACATACCTACATCCGAACACAAGGAAAGCAGCCAATGACGATGGTACCTTTCTTATATTTGAATTAGTAGCAATTGTAAGGACGAATGTGCAGTGTACAACAAGATTTGTTAGTATCAATGTGGTACGATAAGTTAGAAGAAGAAAAACAACCAGGGGAGGGGGCCTAGAGTTCTTGGGAAAAATTAGTTTTGGACCCTATAACTATTAAGTTTTAAAAAACTTAAAATTTATAGAAATAAGTTTTAAAATAAATTAGTTTATTTAATTTTATTTGAGTTTTTATTAAAATATTAGAACTATTACATTTCTATAATACTATTTAAATTTAAATCTAGGTTATGTTAATAAAACAAAAAATATAAAAACTGGGAGTGGCTTTCGTCCCCCATATACTAAACCGAAAGATAAATGGGTTAGTGTTTTCCGTCCAACTTATTCACCAACCCAAAGTCACAAAACATCCATGCAATGTCCAACTTATTACTTGTCATTTTTGTCCCAAGTAACTCTTAAGTAGAATTTTGTAGAGAAGAAACTAAAAATCCACAGAACAAGAGTTTTCAATCAGAGATACAAACCCCAAATAATTGGGGATTCTTTTGCCAGAGAACATTGCAATACTGACTCAACTTGAGCCACTGTCAAGTGACTGTTTAAAAACAACCGACCAAAGTAACAAAAACATCTATTTCAATGAGAAATATACAAACCCAAATCACCACGAGTTTCATCATAGATAGAGCATCGCATTACTGATTCAGTTCTTGAGCCACTCACGTTAATATTTTTAATAGTAACCGAAAAGAAAACTCCTTTGATGTCGCTGAAAAAATTGTAGAAATAATAAATTATAAATAGTTCTATAAATTAAAAATTATCAAAGTCTCAATATAGTTTTTAGTCTATATGCAGGAAAATTTAAAAAGAAAAGAGCATATATAGGTCAACACATGACTTTTGAAATTGATGGGATGCTATCGACCAATAACACATTTGGTTGTGGTGTGATTATTATCCAACCAACAAAGATATAACACTTTTTAGTTTTACAAGTTTTGAGAAATAAGTATTTTTTTAAATTGTTCCCATATATTTCCTTCTTTTTTACTCATGAATGCATTTAGGCTACAAATCTAGCTCTATTTTATACATTTCTGGTAACCACACTGACATAAAATATTTTTGTAATATAGGGTGTTTTTTCTTCTATTTGTTTTCTCACTTTAAAATGGAAATAAAAAATGAAAAAGGAAAAAAATGTAACGTACATTTGAAAAGCAAAGTTTGAACAGGATTCTCACCCCTTATATATTAAAGATCAGCATTTGGCTTTAGTGTGTTTACGCTATGTTCACCACGTAGCAGCTCACATCACTCTGCAAAAGAGTACTCTGATGTGTGGCAATTACAAAGCTCCTAAAAAAAATCGATATACTAAAGAAAAGAGTTTCTTATTTTGAATCACTTGTGTCATTCATTATTCTAATGCTTGATCGAGATTCTTTAATTGGAGTTTGATTTTCATTAGGGATTGAAGAGCTTCCAATTCGTTTGGGTTGTCGGCGATATGCTTCTCGAGCACTGCTTCTTGCGATGAGATTTGGTCCGTTCGTTGGTGGAAGCAGTTGTGGATGACGGTGGAAGAGGGGATATTGTAGTTGTGCTGACGGTTTTGGCGGCTAGGTGTAGGGAAGCGGAGAGAAAAGCGGCGGCTTTGGTGAGAGTTACGCAGGTTGTTTTGAGAAAAGAGGGTTTAGGGTTCGATGATGAAAATGAAGCTCTAATGGCATGAGAAGGAGAAGCCTTTTGTAGGATTCGATATGAAGTAAGTTAAGGTTGAAATATACTCTGACCGTCGTTGAGCTTGATGTGGAATGTTTGGTCACAGTAGTGAATCACAAAATTTCTTCTCTGCAAATGGTATACTATAACTTATAGGGTTACAGAAAAACTAAAACCAAGATGAGTTAGAATGAATGAGAAGAATGAAAGCTATAAATATAATATATTTGTGTCATATCGTAGTTGTAGAAAGGGGATATTTTTAAAATAATAATAATAATAAACATAATTATTCTTTAAAGATACTAACGACTTTAATCATTCTAACTTTCGACATAAGATTTCAGAGCGAAAAATAAGTATATACATATTTATTTTTATTACTCTACATTAAAAAATCTTAAGCTTTTATATTCTATTATTAAATTTGTAAATTTTACAACTATAATTTTTATAATTAATACTAAAAATCAATTATTAAATAATAAAGCAATTCAACAACGAGTTCCAAATGATATGAACGCATAGACTTAAATTATTTTATAATTATTCCGCAATTATATGAAAATCCATGAATTCAAAAAAAATCAATAAATGCCGGTTGATATGTTTTACATGAAAGCAAAATATATAATTTTCAATTAGGCAATATATTTATATATTGGAAAATATCCTACATAGCCTTTTCTAGATTTTGTTTCATAATAGAGAATAATGACCAAATTAAGTTCCCTAAAAATTTAAATGATAATTACACCCTTATTTATATTTTTTAAACTATTTATTGAATATATAAATAAATATTGAAAATCAAAAATAATAAAATTTTATAGTTAATGCTTCATATTTTTTTGAATTTTTTTTTTCATTTCATTTTTTTTTTAAGTTTAGGAAGATCTTCATGAATACATATGATATCTTTATGATTTTCCCCAATTCAAGAATGTATTCATAAACGTGTAATTAGACTTCTTGAATATAATTTGTATATTTATGAAGTTCCTCCTAAATGTGTAGGACAACATCATGAATTTGAATTTATACATACATATATATATATATATGTATATAATGTTTTTGTAATTTAAAATTCAGGAAATCACTAGATGTTATACATATTTAAGAATATCTTACTAAATATATATATATATATATATATATATATATATATATATATATATATATATATATATATATATATATATATATAAAGTCAAATTAAGTAAGATATCCAATTATTAGTAGGAGATATTAATATGATTATGTAGAGAGTAATATTTTTTTAATTGCTGATTTTTATCATGTATTAATATGACTATTATTTATAATAATCTTATATAGATAGATAAAATAAGGGTATGACCAAAAAATGTTAATGAGTAGGTGCAAAAATCTTTTATAAGTAGATTTTTAGGACAATTCTCTTTTAATAGTATAGATCAGGGATTATCTAGATTTGATTTGATTTTGCATGAGTTTAGAAATTATAATAAGAAACCATTGATTGACTTCAAGATTATATAGTGACCCATACGGTTGAAGTACTTTATAATTGCTGCAATACGCTAAAAACTGATAGTAACCGCAAAAGATGCGTTAGCGGGTGGTAGCAAAAACCAGTTATGCCTTAACCGACTCTGTAAAATGTACAAAGACGCAATGGTTAGTGTTGTCCGTCCAAATTATTCACCAACCCAAAGTCACAAAACTTCCATGCAGTGTCCAACTTACTACTTGTCTCTTTTATCCAAGTAACTTTTAAGAAGAACTTTGTTAAGAGGAAAGGAAAAGTCCATAGAGCCAGAGTTTTCAATGAGAGATACAAACCCAAATACTCGGGGATTCTTTTGGCAGAGAGCATTGCAATACTGCCTCAACTTGTGCCACTCTCAAGTGACTTTTTAAAAACTACCGACCAAAGTAACAAAAACATCTATTGCAATGAGAAATATACAAACCGAAATCACTACGTGTTTCATCGTAGATAGAACATCGCATTACTGACTCAGTTCTTGAGCCACTCACGTTAATATTTTAAGAGTAATCGAAAAGAAAACTCATTTAATGTCGCTGAAGGACGCCAAGGCTTACAAGGTGATGTAGTGGAAGTATCCATAGCAATTCATGAACTCTAGTTAATTATGGGTAACTAGAGTTTATTTTTTAGATTATTTTTTTTATTCTAGTTCTCCAAAGCAAATGATCCTTCAACAAGGAAACTAAACTAGAAGAATTGCACATAAACCACTTCACTTATATTGATGGGTATCAAAGAGATCGGTTTCACTGTCAAAAATAGAATCTCAAATCTAAAGTAGGAACCACCAAAATTACATTCTTCTATGATGCAACTCTTGTTTACTAGTTAGTCTGAGTCGGGTTTGAGAATCCTTAAACAAATTGTTTTTGGCCCATTATATATGGTCTTATTAAAATAAGACACAATCACAAATAATCAAACTAACAACCTGGAATAAATGGTGAACTAGTGTAAAATATGACACAATTCGATAAGATAATGAGAATAGTTTAAAAAGACTTATGTATATATATATTTATGTGGTCCCAATATAAACATAAATTAATAATTAATATATATACATATATATAATTTTTATAAATATAAATGTACTGTATAATTTATTTTTATTCATTTTGAAATCTATCGTTAACTTTTCTTAATAGTTAAAAATATATTGATGATATTTTTTTTTCAATTTAATCTTAAACGCATTCATATTTATAATAAACATTTTCTATACACCAAATAACCGATTAAGAAGAACATAAAATTTGTATCTATGAAATTTAATTAGTACATATACCTTAAAATCAAGTATTATTTTATTTTACATATTAAATAATTTTAAAAATATTTTTTTCTGTAAAAAATACTTATAATTAATAAATATTAAATTTCCGACATTATTAATTTATACAACTTTTACTGTATACACAAAAAAAAGGCATATATAGAGGTTAACACATAACTTACTGATGGGGTTCTATCGACCAGTGACACATATATGGTTGTGATATGATTATTATCCAACCGAAAAAGAGAGAACACGTTTTAGTTTTACAACTTTTGAGAAATAAGTATTAATTTCTATTATTTCCCTTGTTTAAGGTTTCCTGCTTGTTTAGTCATGCATGCATTTAAGCTATAAATCCAGCTCTATTTTACTAATATATATTTATGGTATTCACGTTGACAATAAATATTTGGTAATAGGGTGTTTTTTTCTTTTTGTTTTCTAGCTTTAAAACAAAAACAAAAAGGAGGAAAGGAAAAACTGTAACGTATATTTGAAAACAAAGTCTGAACAGAATTCTCATTAAGATATCAAAACTCTATAAAAACATACGCACAATTATGTAGAAATGGAGAGAGCACAATCGCAAATATGAGATAAGATTTATATCTTTTCAAAAAACTTTTCACAATCGGTTGGGTTGAAGGGTTTTTTCCTTGGTTATTAGAATCTGGCCATTGTCTAAAACAATTAGGAATCAGATTCGTAGGAGGGTTACAATGAGTGAGTTTCTAAATATTTGAACCATGCCCGAAATAAAAATATCCGAACACGATCCAATATATTAAAATATCTGAACGGGTAATAGACTCCAATACTGAAATACTCAAAAATTCAAATATCCGACCCGTATGTGTACCCAAACGGATACCCGAACACCCATACCTATATATGCCAACACATAACTTTTGAAATTGATAGAGTGCTATCAATAAGTGACACGTATGGTTGTGGTGTGATTATGACCAACCAACAAAGAGAGAACACTTTTTAGTTTTACAAATTTTGAGAGTTTAAATATTTTCCATCATTTAAGATTTCCTTCTTTTTTAGTCAGACATGCATTTAGGCTATAAATCCAGCTCTATTATACTAAATTTTATAATATGGAAATATATATATACATATCTGGTAAACACACTGACTATAAATATTTTTGTAATAGGGTATTTTTTGTTTTGTTTTCTCGAGTTAAAACAAAAAAAAAGGAAAGGACAAAAATGTAACGTATATTTGAAAAAGCAAAGTCTGAACATGATTCTTATTGAGATACCAAAACTCTATGAAAAAAAATAAAAAAAAAAAAAAATATATATATATATATATATATATACACAGTTATGTAGAAATGGAGAGAGCACAATCGCAAATATGAGATAAGGTTTAGATCTTTTCAAAAAACTTTTCAGCGGTTGAGTTTAGGGTTTGTTCCTTGGTTATTAGAATCTGGCTATTGTCAAAACAATGAGATATCAGACTCGTAGTTGTAGGAGGGTTACAATGAGTGAGTTTCCAGACGAGTTGCTGTTGAAGATACTGTCTTTTCTTCCTAGTAAAGATGTTGTAGCCACTAGTGCCATTTCAAAACGGTGGACGTCTCTTTGGAAGGAGGTAAAGACATTCAGATATGATGATAGTCCTCCATATCCTCTCACTTTTGATAATTTTGCGCTATTCATAAGAAGCAGATCTAGTGTAGAGAGCTTACAGCTCAAGCTGATCCCAAATTACTCGAGACAGACCATCGAACCTTTGGTTAATGATGCAGTTGCTCGCTCTTTGAGAGAGTTGAAAATTGATATGCTTTACTACTCTTTTGAGTTGCCTGAAAGTTTGTCTCTCTACCCACAACTTGAAACCCTCATACTCGAGAAACTTAGGGGCTGACTGGTGTAACCGCAGCGGTTGCGTTTGCGACTGCGGGTGTTTATGGATGCGGACGGTTGCGGTTTTATGTGTTATTAAGAGATTTGGACGACTGGTAAAGCGGTTAAAAATTGTTGCGTTTGCGGGATATTTATGACTGGTTAACTACTAAATGCAGCAGTGGTTAGATAATAAATTAACAATATTTATATTTTATATAATTATAATAATATTAAAAATCATATTATTATACTAAATATAAAATTATATTTATAAAATTATACTATTAAACTATTTTAAAATTATAGAAATATTTTTCTTCAAAGTTTTATAATATAAATTAGAATATAATGTATACATTTTGGTATTTTATTATTTAATTTAAAATTTTAATTGATTATTTTTTTTTATTATTATATAGTTTTTTTGAAAAAAAATATTTACCTTCCCGCAACCGCCCGCAACCGCAAACGCTAGCTGGAACCAGCTTTTGAATTTTAGAGGTTTATAGCGGTTTGAAGCGATTTGAAGCGATTTATTGCGTTTTGTATGATTGTTACAAAACGCCAACAACCGCTACCAACCGCAAAAGCTGCGTTTGCGGGTGATAGCGGGAAAACCAGTCAACCCCTTAGTCTTGTGGATGTCCCATTTAACGTTTCTTTGATTGGTCTCAAGAAACTCCACCTTTATCGGTTAGATTCGCAAGCGACGAATCAGTGAATAAACTTCTAAGCATATGCCCAATTCTTGAAGACTTGGTAGTGAGAAGAAGCTTATATACCAATGTGATGATATTTACTATTAATGTGCCAACGCTGAAGAGTTTATCTATTGACAATACCTCTGGGAAGTATCGGCCTGAAGGTAATCATGGGTTTCTGATTAATGCACCTTCTCTTAGGTGCTTTAGCATTAAAGACAGCTTCAGCAACTATTTACGGTTTGGTAATATGCCGGAGCTTGTCAAGGCGAGTGTCAACATTGTTTGTGACCAACCTGAGGACATTCTAGGATCTCTTGCCTCGACCAAATATCTTTCTCTGTGTTTACAGTCTCTATATATTCCTCTTGCGACGTCGTTCCTCTTCTATATTCATGTCCTTCCCAGTGGTGTAATTTACTCAAAGACGCTCCAAAACTTCATGTCCTTCCCAGTGCTGTTTAATTCCTCCGAGTGTGTTGGTGTTTGGTCTCCCGTTTCGCCGCCGCCGTGACAGAGGTATCTCTTCCGCCGTTGTGTATCTACCTGTTTTGTGGACTCGCTTGAGTCTGCTCGTAACTCAAAGACCGGAAGGAGTCTCTTGCTGTTCGTGCCTGCCTCTCTTGTTCTTCTAGTCCTGGTATCTCACTGAGCTCTTCTTTAGTGTGGAGTGGCCGGATTCAAGGGCCTCAAACTACCGCCTGCTCCATCGAAGAACCTCCCGTGCATTCTCGGACCGGTTTAGTTTTTCTGGTTTGGATACACAGACTCCTTCAGCAATTGTATATCTGGATTTTGTTAGATTGGAGCTATCTCATCGACGTCAATGGCCGGGGCCGGAGTAGTCGACCGCCTCCGCCTGTTGGTGCCCTGAGCATCACTCCACCTAGTCACTATCTGCTGGTCAATCTCGTTTTGGCCTACCGGTTCTTCAATATAGCTGTCTTAAGTCAACTTGCTATCCTGCTCTAGCACTTGTTCTTTATGGCAATTGTTAGGCTAATTTTGTTCCTAAGTGTTTTTTAATTTTTTTGGGCACTTAGGAACCATTGAGCTTTATAAGCAGAATGGGATCCAAGTTAATACCTTGTATCAAATGATCATTATTCACTTAATGAAATTCACATTCTTAGCAAAAAAAAAAAAAAAAAAACTTCGAGTTCTCAAGTTGTATCAGAAACATTGTGTCCAGTACAACGAAGCGACAGATTCATGGAACCAACTGAGTTCTATTCCTGAATGTTTATCATCCCATCTGGAGATCTTCGAGTGGAGACAGTACAATGGCACCGACAAAGAGAGGGAAGCTGCAAAGTACATCCTAGCAAATGCGAGTTGTCTAAAGAAGGCGTCATTTTACTCTAAATCTGCAAAGAAACATGATATGCTGAAGGAGTTAGAATGCGTGGAAAAAGGCTCAAAGACTTGCATGCTTGTGTTTGAGTGAACACTTCGGTTATTAACAACTTGGAAAAGGTAGTTGTAAGATTAACTTCTTTATGATTTCTATTATGAAATCTACCCAAGACCATATTCTAGATTTAGATTAATTCAACCCTAATAATTCTAAAGAAGATAGAATCACTAACCTTGATCCATGCTTTGATGCAATTCCACCAATTGATCTTCTCCTCTTTAACCTTCTCTTTGGTGATTTCCTTGATGGACAAGAAATCCCAAAATCTTCCTTAGTCTCTCTTTTATGATCAATATTATTGTGGTGTTTTTCTAGAGAGATTTTTCATTACCCATAAAGTGATGTAGGATGTCAATATATATTAGAGTAAGGGATGTGACTAACCAACACAACCTTTCATCCTTTTAACCACCACAATATATAGTTTACATATATTAAATTCTTATGGTAATATATTCCTTTATTATTACCTTTTACATATATGTATATGATCATAAGACTAAAGACATTTATAAATATAAGGTAAAGTAGGAGGGTTATCAATACACCCATATTCTAACTCATTATTCGAAACCGATCCATCACGGTATCATCTTTTATATTAGAATATATTAAAACATTAATATGAACTTGAACTTTATATTAAACCAATAGATACATAGGTCACATAGAATATAAAATATTCTTACATTCTCCCACTTGACCTTTGTGTCGACTTAAGGGTTTAATAACTTTAATGTGCACTTTACATCAAGTTCACTTGATCTTTACTAAAATTTAAATTGATCGAATCATGGCGGTTGTATGTCATTAAACGACATAGTCCCTTCCATGTATCACTAATCAATTTCAATTTTATATCAATCCTTATATGAGAAGAATCTTTATTTCTCAAACCAAAACATATGTTATCTACAAACCATACGTGTATACACATACTTTAATGATAACACAATAAATAAATCAGAAACATAATCTTTAATTGAATTCTCTGTGTCAATTACATAATAAGCATCTCATAACTAAAATAGCAAAGCCTTATCTATAATACCCATACGCTCTACATGGCCATTGAACGCCTTGGGTGGTAAACCTTTAGTTAGTGGATCCGCTACCATCATGTCCGTTCTTATGTGTTCAAATGACACTCTTTGTTTCTGAACTTCTTCTTTAACAGACAAGTACTTTAACTCCATGTGCTTAGCACCCTTCGAGTACTTGTCGTTCTTTGAAAAGAAGACAGCTGCAGAATTATCGCAGTAAATTCTCAGCGGCTTGGCTATAGTGTCGACAATCCGAAGCCCTGAGATAAAATTCCGCAGCCATAGTGCATGAATTGTGGCCTCAAAGCATGCCACAAATTCAGCCTCCATAGTGGAAGTAGCAATGACAGACTGCTTTCCACTCTTCCATGATATTGCTCCCCCAGCTAATAGGAACAAGTAGCCAAATGTTGATTTTCTGCTATCAACACATCCGGCATAGTCTGAATCTGAATATCCGATAACTTCCAGCTGATCATATCTCCTATATGTAAGCATGTGCTCTTTGGTGCCTTGCAAGTACCTGAGAACCTTCTTTGCAGCTTTCCAGTGGTCCATTCCAGGATTACTTTGATATCGACCCAACATTCCAACAGCAAAGTTGATATCAGGTCGAGTACATGTTTGAACGTAGTTCAAACTCCCAACCACCGATGCATAGGGAATTCTTTCCATTTCTTTACGCTCCAATTCATTCTTAGGACATTGCATTTTACTAAACTTGTCCCCCTTCTGAATTGGAGCTATTCCTGCGGAGCACTTTTCCATCTTATATCTCGCTAAGATCTTATTGATATATCCTTTCTGAGACAAACTTAACAGTCCTTGTGATCTGTCTCGGAAGATTTCTATCCCGATCACATAAGATGCCTCACCCATATCTTTCATTTCAAAGTTCTTAGAGAGATACTTCTTCACATCATGTAACATACCCATGTCATTTGCAGTAAACAAAATATCATCAACATATAGACTAAAATCACAAACTTACTCCCACTGATCTTAATGTAGATACATCGATCAACGATGATCTCTACAAAACCATATGACGTGATGGTATCATTGAACTTTATATACCATTGTCGAGAAGCTTGTTTTAGTCCATATATTGACTTTCTCAGCTTACACACCAAATTTTCTTTTCCTGCGACCACGAAACCTTCTGGTTGGTCCATATATACTTCCTCCTCAAGATCTCCATTCAGAAAGGCGGTTTTCACATCCATCTGGTGAAGCTCAAGATCATAATGAGCCACCAAAGCCAAAACAATTCTAAGAGAATCCTTCTTTGAAACAGGAGAGAATGTTTCTTTATAGTCAATGCCATCTTTTTGAGTGAAACCTTTAGCAACAAGTCGAGACTTGCGTCTTTCAATTTTACCTTTCGAGTCGCGTTTAGTCTTACAGACCCATTTACAACCAACGGTTTTGAAACCATCGGGCAACTCTACTAAGTCCCATACATGATTATCACTCATAGATTTCATTTCTTCTTTTGAAGCATCAAACCATTCTTTAGAATTGTCGCTTTCCATGACCATTTTGAATGAGATCGGATCTTCATCTATGCTTAAGTCACATTCATTTTCAATAGTATAAACCACATAATCATTTGAAATGGCAGATCTTCTTTCTCTTCCAGATCGCCTTATAGGTATTTGTGGTTCACTATTCTCTTCTTGAATTATGACAGGTTCATCAATAGTATTTTCAAATGGTGGAACTGGAGCATCATTATGTTGTTCTATTGTGTCATTAAACTTAGATGCAACAATAGGAACAACTACCTCAGGTGAAACTACAGGTGAAGAAACTTCAACCTGAACTTCAGAAATGTCCACCTTTCGCGGTTTACCACTCCCACTAGTTTCACCATTTTCAATGAACCTAGCATTACCCGAATCAACTATTCTCGTACTATGGTTAGGGCAATAAAATGTATACCCCTTTGATTTTTCAGGATAGCCAATGAAAAATCCACTGACTGTCCTAGAATCAAGTTTCTTCTCATGTGGATTATATAGCCTTACTTCTGCTGGACAACCCCACACACGTAGATGTCTTAAACTAGGTTTCCTTCCCGTCCACAATTCATAAGGGGTCTTAAGAACTGCCTTACTAGGAACCCTGTTAAGCACATACGTTGCAGTTCTTAATGCATATATCCACAACGAGAGGGGTAAAGAACAATTACTCAACATGCTCCTAACCATCTCTATTAAGGTACGGTTCCGCCTCTCAGCTACACCATTCTGCTGAGGAGTACCAGGCATAGTGTATTGTGCACAAATGCCTCTACTTTCAAGTAATTTTGCAAATGGACCAGAACATTGTCCACTTTCATCGAATTTTCCGTAAAATTCACCACCTCTATCAGATCTCACTACTTTAACCTTTTTATCTAACTGCCTTTCCACTTCATCAATGAATATTTGTAGAACATTCACAGACTTAGACTTTTCATGCAGTAGATAGGTATATCCATATCGTGAGTAATCATCAATAAAAGTGATGAAATATTTTTCGCCACTCCATGAAGGAGCATCGAAAGGGCCACATATGTCGGTGTGTATTAACTCAAGAAGCTGAGTGCTTCTTGTGGCTGATTTCTTTAAAGTATGTTTCGTCTGCTTTCCTTTAATGCAGTCTATGCATACATCTAGGTCACTGAAATCCAATTGAGGAAGAATTTCATTCTTTATCAACCTCATAATTCTTTCTTTGGAAATATGACCTAGTCGTTGATGCCACAAGAAAGCAGAATTTTCATTAGTTGCGCTACGCTTAATGCCTCGACTTTCAACATTAAATAGGGATTCAGAAAACTTTGCATCAAGGTTGAACTTATAAAGTGAATCAAATAAAATACCACTACCATAAAAGTAATCATTTCGGTACAATGTGAAAACACCATGTGCAACCTTAATACTAAAACCTAAATTGTCCAACCTACTAACAGAAACAAGATTTCTAGCACACTCAGGTACATAGAGACACCCTTCAAGATCCACATGACTTCCAGTGTCCAAGATCAATCTATACGTCCCAATTCCTTCTATTTGTGCCTTCATCCTGTTTCCCATGAACAAATATTGTTCAGGTCCTCTTATGGGCTGGATCGAACTGAATCCCTGTTTAATATGAGACACATGAGTAGTAGCACCAGAATCTAACCACCAAGTATTATTAGGAACTTCAACAAGATTCATTTCATAGCAAACAAAGCTGTAATGTTTACCTTTCTTGTCGAACCAACTCTTCCTCTTAGGACAATCCTTCTTGAAGTGTCCTACTTGCTTACAGAAGAAACACTTCTTTTCCTTCTGGATTTGACTTTGAGGTCCTTTCACGAAGTTCTTAACATTCCTTTTGTCCTTTCTACTTGATGTTCTTTTGCTGCTACTGGCACTTCCAAGACCTACGAGGTTAGCAACTTGATCTTTCATCTTCCTTAATCTCCCCTCCTCTTGAATTAACATAGCCTTTAATTCCTTAAAGTTCCATTTATCCTTAATGGTGTTGTAATTCACCTGGAACTGGCTAAATTCAAGAGGTAGAGAGTTCATGATGAATTGAACCAAGAACTGCTCATGTACCTCCATTCCTAAGGTCGTTAACTTTGCTGCCAGATTAGACATGTGCGTCACATGATCATGAATTGGTTGAGACCAGTCAAACTTCTTTGTAGTTAGCTCATTCATGAGACTTCCTACAATTGACTTGTCAGCCAATTCTGATTGTGAACACTCCTTAATTTTCTCTATGAATTCCCTTGCTTTCTCTGTCTTAGGCATTGATGGCTTAATACTTTCCGCCATCGTCAACCTCATAAGGTTCAAGCTCAGCCTGTTAGATCGCTCCCATCTCTCATAACGAGACTTTTCAGATTCAGAGCTATCTGCCGTAATAGCTGACGGTTCTTGATCAGTTAGTATGGCGGAGTCCAAAGCCATTACACCCAGTGTAAACTGGATTTGCTCGAACCACTCACCATAGTTGAGACCATTAAACTTTACCACAGAGTTAGCAGATGCAAACACATTTGATGAAGCTGCAAGCATTCATACATGTTTACCCGTTAGTGCTTTGAGACTTTAATGTATATTCAGACTAATAAAATTTTTGACACTTATATTTTAAATAACCTTTGGGCAATATTTAAATACAAGTACTATCATTGATGCTAATTATATATTCTTTAATATTAATCAAATCAAACACTAGTCAAATAAGTATGTTATCTTTGGATATACATATTATTGACTATAGTAAGAAGTGACTAATTCTTTTCTTATTATTAGTTATATTCAATGACCCACCTTTGGGTGATCTCCTAGGATATAAATAATAAATTAATTGACCGCTCAAACTTTTATGTCATTTAGCATCTTTGATCTTGATCAATTATAGACTATTATTAATTTTAATATTTATAAGTAAATAATAAGGTCACTTTGGTGACTAACATGTCATAAACTATATAAATATTAAAATATTAATAGGTAAATTTATCTTAATATTATGTTAATATTCCATAACATAATTATTTCTATATTGTGTTAATATTTTATAACACAAATTACCTATTATTAAAATGCAGCGGAAGTATTTTAAATTAACATCTGATTTTTATGTTATAAATTAAATGTTCCTTAACCATAGAGAACACTTAAACCATATAAACATTTCGGTTTATAAACATAACCATTAATTCAATAATGATTTGTAATTGCGTCGTTTCATAATACACGATTTAGTTATTTTAGTTACTTGATAAATGTACGTAAAGACATATGAGCCATTGTGACTTTTCATAACTTTTCACGTACACTTTAATACAAGTAACCGTAAACAAATAAACAGCAACCCTTAATGCAATTTTCTTTTAAATAAATAATCTCGATGACAACTGAAAACTTTACTGCGTCATAAGATGTGTTAGTCACTTTCTTTGTTGTCGACTGCAATCATAATGACTTTACTAATTGAAGGTTGACCTTTCATGCATGCACATACTTTGTTTTCTTATATTTATGTGAAACTTTCTACATTCACAATCTTTAATGGTAATTTTTTCAGAGAAACAGAAGATAACAATAACCGTAAATGGTTTACGATTCATCACTGTTAGTTTCCTCATCATAGAATTCTCTTTCTTAAACCATTAACGAATTCATGTATTCGTAACTTTTCATCACATAAACATTTATTATTTCTCATCTTGCTTTATGAGAACAACAACAGGACAATAAAAAAAAAACCCAGATTTGTTTAACTATTTGTTCATGCAAATATATATTACGTATGTTCCTTATGGAAACTAATCCAACATTAATGATTATTGTATCCTACGTTATTAGTGCCATATATATGCGCATAGATCATGAAACACATCTTTATGCATTTTATGCATGCAACATTTTTAAGAAATGACCAGATCATTATTGCATTTCAATCTAATAATTCCTTGAAAATTACGGTGTCATTAGCAAATTATGAACACACGTTAAAACGGATAAGCCGTATATGTTCATAATTTTTTTTTTTTTTTTAAGCACCTAATGGGTGAATTAACTAATCTAGAATTGCTCTGATACCAAATGTAAAATTAACTTTTATGATTTCTATTATGAAATCTACCCAAGACCATATTCTAGATTTAGATTAATTCAACCCTGATAATTCTAAAGAAGATAGAATCACTAACCTTGATCCATGCTTGGATGCAATTCCACCAATTGATCTTCTCCTCTTTAACCTTCTCTTTGGTGATTTCCTTGATGGACAAGAAATCCCAAAAATCTTCCTTAGTCTCTCTTTTATGATCAATATTATTGTGGTATTTTTCTAGAGAGATTTTTTTCATTACCCATAAAGTGATGTAGGATGTCAATATATATTAGAGTAAGGGATGTGACTAACCAACACAACCTTTCATCCTTTTAACCACCACAATATATAGTTTACATATATTAAATTCTTATGGTAATATATTCCTTTATTATTACCTTTTACATATATGTATATGATCATAAGACTAAAGACATTTATAAATATAAGGTAAAGTAGGAGGGTTATCAATACACCCATATTCTAACTCATTATTCGAAACCGATCCATCACGGTATCATCTTTCATATTAGAATATATTAAAACATTAACATGAACTTGAACTTTATATTAAACCAATAGATACATAGGTCACATAGAATATAAAATATTCTTACAGTAGTTTCCAACATGTTTCTCATTATTTGCTGTAATCAAAGTTGTGTTTCTTATTATTGAGTCAGTGACTGATTGTCCTTTTTGTGTATGTTTATGTGTTTCATGTGTAGAATCTATGATCAAATAATTGTTAGAACTATTACATTTCTATATACATTTTAAATTTAAAACAAAAAAAAATATAAAAACTGGGAGTGGCTTTCGTCCCCCATATACTAAACCGAAAGATAAGTGGATTACTGTTGTCCGTCCAACTTATTCACCAACCCAAAGTCACAAAACATCCATGCAATGTCCAACTTATTACTTGTCTTTTTTGTCCCAAGTAACTCTTAAGTAGAATTTTGTAGAGAAGAAATTAAAAATCCATAGAACAAGAGTTTTCAATCAGAGATACAAACCACAAATAATTGGGGATTCTTTTGCCAGAGAACATTGCAATACTGACTCAACTTGAGCCACTGTCAAGTGACTGTTTAAAAACAACCGACCAAAGTAACAAAAACATCTATTTCAATGAGAAACATACAAACCCAAATCACTACGAGTTTCATCGTAGATAAAGCATCGCATTACTGATTCAGTTCTTGAGCCACTCACGTTAATATTTTTGATAGTAACCGAAAAGAAAACTCCTTTGATGTCGCTGAAGGACTTAAAGGCTAGCAAAGGTGACGTATCGAAAGTATCCATAACAATTCATGTACTCTATTTAATTATGGAAACTAAGTATCGTTTTTTAGGTATTTTAAAACCTCTAATTCTTAAAAGAAAATGATCCTTCTAAAAGGTAACTAAACTAGAAGAACTGTACAAGAGCCACATCTCTTCTGCTGATGGGGTTATCAAAGATTTCAGTTTCACTATCAAAAATAGAATCTCAGGAACAGCCAAAATTATCTTCTTCTATGAATGCAACTTTGGTTTAATAGTTAGTAGAGTCGGGCCTGAGAATTTTTGGTCAATTATATATGGCTTTAAATTTTCTTAGTGAAATCTATCTTTAAATTTTCTTAGTGAAATCTATCTTTAAATTTTCTTAGTATTTCTAAATACATTTATATTTAAAATAACTTTTTTATACACAAAATAATCGAACAAAAACAACAACAAAAACTGTATCTAGGAAATCTAATCAATACATATAATTAAAAATCAAATATTCTTTTTTACATAAAAAATAATTTTAAATATATTAATTGAAAAGGAAAATTTTCTGTCAGTAAATAGTCTATAAATTAAAAATTATCAAAGTCTCAATATTATACTAATTTAGAGAGTTTTTGGTGTATACACAGGAAAATTTAAAAAGAAAAAAGCATATATAGGTCAACACATGACTTTTCAAATTGATGGGGTGCTATCGACCAGTGACACATTTGGTTGTGGTGTGATTATTATCCAACCTACAAAGATATAACACTTTTTAGTTTTACATTTTTGAGAAATAAGTATTATTTTAAATTGTTCCCATTATTTAAGATTTCCTTCTTTTTTACTCATGCATGCATTTAGGCTACAAATCCAGCTCTATTTTATACATTTCTGTTAACCACATTGACTTAAAATATTTAGGGTGTTTTTTTCCTTTTGTTTTCTCACTTTAAAATGGAAATAAAAAAATTAAAAAAAAATAAAAAAGGAAAAAAATGTAAATACATTTGAAAAGCAAAGTCTGAACAGGATTCTCACCCCTTATATATTAAAGATAAACATTTGGCTTACGCTATATTCGCCACGTGACAGCTCACATCACTATGCAAAAAAGTACGCTGATGTGTCTCCATTACAAAGTTCCTCACAAAAAAATGGTATACTAAAGAAAAGAGTTTCCTATTTTGATTATGCTAAACATTTGTGTCATTCATTTTAACGCTTGATCGAGATTTTTCAATTGGAGTTTGATCTTGATTAGGGATTGAAGCGCTTCCAAGTCGTTTGGGTTGCCGGCGATATGCTTCTCGAGCACTGCTTCTTGTGATGAGATTTGGTCTGTTCGTTGGCGGAAGCAGTTGTGAATGACCGTGGAAGAGGGATATTGGAGTTGTGGTGGCGGGTTTGGTGGCTAGGTGTAGTGAAGCGGAGAGAAAAGCGGCGGCTGTGGTGAGAGTTACGCAGGTTGTTTTGAGAAAAGAGGGTTTAGGGTTCGATGATGTAAATGAAGCTCTAATGGCACGAGACAGAGGAGCCATTTGAAGGATTCAGTATGAAGTAGGTTAAGGTTGAAATCTACTCTGATCGTCATTGAGCTTGATATGGAATGTTTGGTCACAGTAGTGAATCACAAAATCTCTTCTCTGCAAACGGTATACTATAATCTTTCCTTTAGGTTACAGAAAAACTAAAACCAAGATGAGTTAGAATGAATGAGAAGAATGAAAACTATAAAGATAATATATTTGCGTAATATCGTAGTTGTAGAAATAAGATATTTTAAAACAAAAATAATAATAAACATAATTATTCTTTAAAGATACTAAGAACGACTTTAATCATTCTAACTTTCAACATAAGATTCCAGAGCGAAAAAATCAGTATATACATATTTATTTTTATTATTATACATTAAAAAATCTTAAGCTTTTATATTCTATTATTAAATTTGTAATTTTCAAAACTATCATTTAATAATTAATTCTAAAAATCAATTATTAAATAGTAAAACAATTCAAAAACGAGTTCCAAATGATATGAACGCATAGACATAAATTATTTTATAATTATTCAGAAATTATATGAAAATTCATGAATTTAAGAAAATCAATAAATACCGGTTGATGTGTTTTACATGAAAGAAAATATAGAATTTTCAATTAGGGAATATATTTAAATTTGTGGAAAATATCCTAAATAGCCTTTTTAGATTTTGTTTCTTAAATAATTCTCATAGAGAAAAATGACCAAATTAAGTTCCCCTAAAAATTTAAATGATAATTACACCCTTATTTATAATTTTGTTAACTATTTCTTGAATATATAAATATTAAAAATAATAAAATTTTGTAGTTATTGCTTCATATTTTTTTAATTATTATTTTTTTCATTTTTCATTTTTTTAAAGTTTAGGAAGGTCTCAATGAACACATGATATCTTTATGATTTTTCCCCAATTCAGGAATGAATTCATAAACGTGTAATTAGACTTCTTGAATATAATTTGTATATTTATGAAGTTCTTCCTAAATGTGTAGAACAATATTATGAATTTGAATTTATATATACATATATATATATATATATATAATGTTTTTATAATTAAAAACTCAGGAAATCAGTAGATGTTATACATATTTAATAATATCTTAATATATATATATATATATATATATATATATATATATATATATATATATATATATATATATATATATAACTCAAATTCAGTAAGATATCCAATTATTATTAGGAGATATTAATATGATTATTGATCGAGAGAGTAATATTTCTTTAATTGCTGATGTTTTATCATGTAGTAATATTATTATTATTATTATTATTATTATTATTATTATTATTATTATTATTATTATTAGTGATCTTATATAGATAGAGAAAATAAGGGTATGACCAAAAACTATTAATGAGTAGGTGCAACAATCTTTTATAAGTAGATTTTTATGAAAATTCTCTTTTAATAGTATAGATAAGAGGTTATCCAGATTTGATTTGATTTTGCGTGAGTTTAGAAATTATAATAAGAAATCATTCTTTGACTTCAAGATTGTAGTGACCCATATGGTTGTGGTTTGATTAGTATCCAACCAACTGTTAAGAGAACAATTTTTAGTTTTACTAGTTTTATAAAATACTAAATAAAATTGTTTTCACTAGTTAAGTTTTCCTTCTTTTAAGGCAACATCTCATGAATGCATTTAGCCTATAAATCCAACTATATTTTGAATAACTTTTTAAATATGGAAATATATATATACATTTCTGGTAACCACATGCATCGACTATGACTATAAACTAGAGTGTTTCTCCGCGCTTTGCGCGGATTATGTATTTTGATTGGTTACAATTATATTTATTTTGCCAAACAATTTCAAATTGACCCTTGAATATAATATATAAGTTGAATATATTTTATATGTGATGGATATATTTTATAGTATAATAATAATTTGTGAATTATGTGAAAATAAATAAATAGTTATCCAGTTTAAGATTTTCAGTAACTTGAAAATGTAAATCTATCATTTAGAAAATAAATTACTTTGTTTGACCATTTAAAAAAAAAATTAAGCATTTTCAAAAAAGGGCACGAATACGACTTTTTCTTCTTATGAGTAGACTACTTGAATATTTCTTTTTCATAACTTTTTCTCGACCATCTTCTTCTTCAGACTTCTTTACTCTTTGTTTCCCTCACTCAAAGAATCCATACATATTGATAGTTACAATTATATGAGGTCCACTTTGATCGAGAACTAAAAGGAAACCCTAGAGCAATCTTGCACCAAAAAAGTGGGAACGATCTCTATATAGATGCGCAAACAAAAACTCTTTAGATACTAATGTTCACTCCATACAAACGGTTTAATGTTCACTCGATACAAACAGTTCAAAGTTTCTTAAGAACACATATTAAATGAAGTTACCTTTTGTTTGGCTTTGAAACTCTTCCACCTCTTCCCAATTTGTAGCACCTCGACTAAACACACATAAAAGCCTTAATTGTCAAAAATAGGTTTGCCCATGAGAAAAAAAAAGTGGAATATGCAAGGGGAAATTGTAATTCTATCACAAGTTTGATACCACTTTGCAAATTTACCTTTAATGAGTGACAATTTAAACTTTTTGATGAAAATAGTCTTAATTAATTTCTAAATATTTATAAAAAATTTAAAAACTCAACCTTACCCCTTTAACACTAAACCCTAAACAATAATCACTAAAGTGTAAACCCAAATGTTAATATATTTTTGATAATGTATATTTTTTCAAAGTGATACTTAATTTATACTTTTTTTAACAATTTTTCAATAGACAATACCTCTTACCGATTTCAGAAGCATTAATTAAATATTAATTTTATATTTGAAATCAAAATATTGATTTTCTATTTTATTTCATTTGGTTTGTATTAGATTTATTTCACTCTATTAAAATTAATAAAAAAATATTACTTTTAACAAAGTTTATCAAAAATAACAAACAAATATTTAGATTTAATTATATTTTTTTCTCTATAATTGAACTCAGTTAGATTATGTTCGATTCAGTTTCAAGTCTGGTTTTACAAACATCGGATGAAAGATGTCACACTTGATCGTTGTGTGTGTTCGTAAAGATTAAAAAAAACATATGATTCCATCTTGAAGTTTTATAAAGTGAATGTAAGATAATTTACAAAGAAACTTCTCCTCTGTCCAAAATAATAACTTTTCCTTTGGGCTCACCACTACCTTGTCCTTGAGCTTCGATCTTGCGCACTACATCCATGCCTGACAATACCTTCCCAAATACAACGTGATGTCCATCCAACCTTTTTGCCAAAACACAGTTAAAGATCTCATAATCACATAGCGTTGAAAACAGAATCCTAACCAAGAATCATCATATGCCTACTTACCAATTCGTGGTGATGGTTGTGATGGAGTACTAAGAACCGTTGGAGTTTGGTCCTGAGTTTGCCATTGATAAGACTCCTGAGAATGAACCATTTACACACCTAACCTTGTAAGCCTTATGTGTGGAGTTATTTACTGACCTTAAGAAGTAGCTTTAGAGAGTTACCTGGCCCGGTGTGTTTGAGTTTGAAGTTTGAAGTTCTCATTTGTAAACTTATCACCATAGATCGACTCTCCACCTCTCCCACCGCCTCGTGTGAAATCTCCACCTTGAATCATGAAGCTAGGAATGATTCTGTGGAAGCTGCTTCCTTTGAAGTAAAGAGGTTTCCCCATGTTCCCAACTCTTTTCTCTCCTACACACAAAGAAGGATAAAATATTAAACCCCAAAGACACTCTTGGCTCATAAAATTTAAAAGACCATGAGTGTTAAAGAGGGAAGTAGAAGCTACTTGGCTACCCGTGCAAAGTTCTCGAAAGTTCTCTGCAAATAAGGAAAAAACATGGATTCGTTAAAGGAAAACACTCCAAGAGAGACAATTTGAAGATGTTTTCCATCACTCTTTGACTTGAAACTGTACCTGCAGTTTTAGGAACTATCTTCCCAAAATTCCCTATGAGAATCCTCCCTATACATGAAAGACAAATATAAGCAAAAAGTTTACTATATAAGCATGAGATATACAAAGAGTTCTAAGCTTCAAGTAAACAGTTACATTGCCACTTCGAGACATATAAATCTTAATTCAAAGACTAACGTTATCAAAATTAAACAAAGCATCAACTAATCTGTTTAACCAAATGAGACTAACCCTGAACCGTAAGCATCATTGATCAAGTATCCAATTCACTTAACTTTGCCAAAGTTCCAAACTTTCTGGTTCAAATAGAAAAAGGATGAAAGTTTATAAACCTATAGGTGAACCACTGATTTGAATGTAAAAGTAAACTTTGTGGGTAACTACTTCTAAATCTTCGCCAACGTGAAAATCTCAAACCTTTAATTACAAAGTCTGAAGATTGCTATGAGCCCAGTTGCTAACCTGACCAGAAACCTTTTCATTGACCAAAGGATCAGCAACATTAGTCAACTTAATCTGAATTGAATCCCACAAATCGTAAGTAATGTCGCAGACACAGATCGAGTATATGAGGAATAAGGATCAAAATTTTAAAAACCTGGATGAGAGCAAGTGTGACAAAGAGGATGACTACCCACAAGAGAGTCAGAGATACCAATTTAGTCGCTGATCGAGACAAAAGAAAAAATAAGGGTTCCATAAATAGATAGATAGAGAGGAAGGTGAAAAGAATCCATATATGAGATTAATCAGAGCTTTGATTACAAGAAATAGTGGAGGAGAGAAATGATTGATCGAATAACTGAAATGGAGAAGGGTAAACGAAGAGATTGAAGTGTCGAAAGTGAAGAGATTGTAGATATTGAACTCTCTTGGGCCAACTAACGGATTGTCGACGAAAGGCCCATCTTAGGCTTTAAAAAACCGATCGACGTGGCATGACGTGTCAAAATTTTCAAATATTACTGGTTGATTTTTCGTGTCGACGTGGACAGTCTCATAGTGCTCTTTATTCAACTTTTAATATTGTAAGATATTGTGATAGGGTGTTTTATTCCTCGTTTTACGATGGAAATAAATATAATAAAAAGGAAAAGAAAAAATGTAACGTATATTTGAAAAGTAAAGTCTGAACAAGATTCTCATTGAGATATCAAAACTCTATAAAACATAAATACACAGTTTTCTAGAAATGAAGAGAGGACAAACGCAAATACAAGATAAGATAAGGTTTAGATCTTTTCAAAAAAAAATTCACCGGTTGAGTTTAGGGTTTGTTCCTTGGCCATTGTCAAAGCAATGAGGAATCAGATTCGTAGGAGGGGTACAAGGAGGAATCCGATACGTAGGAAGAACACATTGAGTGATTTTCCGAAGATAATGTCTTTTCTTCCTAGTAAAGATGTTGTAGCCACGAGTGCCATTTCAAAACGGTGGAAGTCTCTTTGGAAGGAGGTAAAAACATTCAAATGTGATGGTACAGAACTTACTCAAGAGGAGACATCAAAACTTTGGTAAATGATGCAGTTGCTCGCTCTTTGAGAGAGCTGAGAATAGAGATGCTTTACAAATCCTTTGAGTTGCCTAAAAGCTTGTATCTCTACCCACAACTTGAAACCCTTGAAACCCTCATACTTGAGAAACTTAGTCTTGTGGATATTCCATCTAACGTTTTTTTGATTGGGGTCAAGAAACTCCACCTTTTATCGGTTAGATTCTCAAGCGAAGAATCTGTGAAAAAGCTTCTAAGCATATGCCCAATTCTTGAATACTTGGTAGTGAGAAGAAGCTTATATACCAATGTGATGATATTTACTATTAATGTGCCAACGCTGAAGAGTTTATCTATTGAAAATACCTCTGGAACCAACCGAGTTCTATTCCTGAATGTTTATCACCGACCAAGAGAGGGAAGCTGCAAAGTACATCCTAGCAAATGCGACTTGTCTAAAGAAAGCGTCATTTTACACAAAATCTGCAAAGAAACATGATATGCTGAAGGAGTTAGAATGCGTGGAAAAAGGCTCAAAGACTTGCATGCTTGTGTTTGAGTGAACACTTCGGTTATTAACAACTTGGAAAAAGTAGTTTCCAACATGTTTCTCATTATTTGCTGTAATCAAAGTTGTGTTTCTTATTATTGACTCAGTGAAGGACTAGACTGATTGTCTTTTTTGTGTATGTTTCTGTGTTTCATGTGTCTATGATCAAATAATTGTTAAATCTTCATTACAAAATAATAAATGGTAACATACATCCGAACACAAGGAAAGCAGCCAATGACGATGGTTTGCAAGCACCTTTCTTATATTCTAATTAGTAGCAATTGTAAGGATGAACGTGCAGTGTACAATGAGATTTGTGAGTATCAGTGTGGTACGATGAGTTAGAAGAAGAAAAACAAAACCAAACCGTGTTGGTCATCTAAAAAGAAGTCTAACAATCAGGGGGCCTGGAGGTCTTGGGAAAAAATAGTTTTGGACCCTCTAACAATTAAGTTTTAAAAATTTAAAATTTATAGAAATAAGTTTTAAAATAAATTAGTTTATTTAATTTTATTTGAGTTTTTATTAAAATATTAGAACTATTACATTTCTATAATACTATTTAAATTTAAATTTAGGTTATATATGTTAATAAAACAAAAAAATATAAAAACTGGGAGTGGCTTTCGTCCCCCATATACTAAACCGAAAGATAAGTGGATTAGTGTTGTCCGTCCAACTTATTCACCAACCCAAAGTCACAAAACATCCATGCAATGTCCAACTTATTACTTGTCTTTTTTGTCCCAAGTAACTCTTAAGTAGAATTTTGTAGAGAAGAAACTAAAAATCCATAGAACAAGAGTTTTCAATCAGAGATACAAACCACAAATAATTGGGGATTCTTTTGCCAGAGAACATTGCAATACTGACTCAACTTGAGCCACTGTCAAGTGACTGTTTAAAAACAACCGACCAAAGTAACAAAAACATCTATTTCAATGAGAAACATACAAACCCAAATCACTACGAGTTTCATCGTAGATAGAGCATCGCATTACTGATTCAGTTCTTGAGCCACTCACGTTAATATTTTTGATAGTAACCGAAAAGAAAACTCCTTTGATGTCGCTGAAGGACTTAAAGGCTAGCAAAGGTGACGTATCGAAAGTATCCATAACAATTCATGTACTCTATTTAATTATGGAAACTAAGTATCGTTTTTTAGGTATTTTAAAACCTCTAATTCTTAAAAGAAAATGATCCTTCTAAAAGGTAACTAAACTAGAAGAACTGTACAAGAGCCACATCTCTTCTGCTGATGGGGTTATCAAAGATTTCAGTTTCACTATCAAAAATAGAATCTCACGAATAGCCAAAATTATCTTCTTTTACGAAAGCAACTCTGGTTTATTATATATGGATTTATATATGGATTTATTATACAAAAAAAAACACCATCACAAGGAATCAAACTCAAAACCTGAAATACATGGTGAAATTGTAACCATTTGCACTAAAGAATATTATGCGCTAAATGTGCCCCCATAAGTATAATGACTCAATCTAAACAATAAACATATGACAGGTGTGCTTATACTCAAGACCGGCTATGCTGGTTAGCACAACTCACTCTCGGTTCTTTCGAATGGGGTTTGCTATATTCTCGAAGGCTCACCTATATACCAACAATGAGGCTGATATAGAGTAAATTTCCACAAATTAATACACAATAAATTAATAAATTTTATCGGTTTTGAGTAAGGCCAATACAAAATATAACACAATTCAACAAGATAATAAGAACATTTTTTTTTCAAAAATCTTATGTATAATATGGCCCCAATATAAATATAAATTAATATATAATATAAATAAAACTTATATACACTTTGTATAAATACAATGTATAGTTTATTTTTTATTAATAATGAAATATATCTTTAAATTTTCTTAGTATTTCTAAATATATTTATATTTCAAATAATTTTTTTATACACCAAATAATCGAACAAAAACAATAACAAAATAGTGTCTATGAAATTTAATCAATAAATCCAATTAAAATCAAATATTATCTTTTTACATAAAATATAATTATAAATATATTAATTGAAAAAGAAAATTTTCTGTCGGTAAATAGTTCTATAAATTAAAAATTATCAAAGTCTCAATATTACTAATTTATAGATTTTTTAGTGTATACACAGGAAAATTTTAAAAGAAAAGAACATATATAGGTCAACACATGACTTTTGAAATTGATGGGATGCTATCGACCAATGACACATTTGGTTGCGGTGTGATTATGAATTTGAATTTATACATATATATATATATGTATATAATGTTTTTATAATTAAAAATTCAGGAAATCACTAGATGTTATACAGATTTAAGAATATCTTACTAAATATATATAAGTCAAATTCAATAAGATATCCAATTATTAGTAGGAGATATTAATATGATTATGGAGAGAGTAATATTTTTTTAATTGCTGATGTTTTATCATGTATTAATATGACTATTATTAATAATAATCTTATATAGATAGATAAAATAAGGGTATGACCAAAAAATATTAATGAGTAGGTGCAAAAATCTTTTATAAGTAGATTTTAGGACAATTCTCTTTTAATAGTATAAATAAGGGATTATCTAGATTTGATTTGATTTTGCATGAGTTTAGAAATTATAATAAGAAACCATTGATTGTCTTCAAGATTATATAGTGACCCATACGGTTGAAGTACTTTATGATTGCTGCATACGCTAAAAACCGATAGTAACCGTAAAAGATGCGTTTGCGGGTGGTAGCAAAAAACCAGTCATGCCGTGAACCGACTCTGTATAACGTACAAAGACGCAATGGTTAGTGTTGTCCGTCCAACTTATTCACCAACCCAAAGTCACAAAACTTCCATGCAGTGTCCAACTTACTACTTGTCTCTTTTATCCAAGTAACTTTTAAGAAGAACTTTGTTAAGAGGAAACGAAAAGTCCATAGAGCCAGAGTTTCAATGAGAGATACAAACCCAAATACTCGGGGATTCTTTTGGCAGAGAGCATTGCAATACTGCCTCAATTTGTGCCACTCTCAAGTGACTTTTTTGAAAGCGCAAGATTAGTAGTACAGAAACTAGAACACACAGTAATCCAAGAGTTATTTCTTCCAAGAAAATACGACTAGATAAATCCTTTTAAAAGTACACACAAGTTCTTTTGAAAAGCAATTCTAAACAGAGCTCAAGAACAACTTGACTTGTTAACTAGCCTAATCAATTCACGACTTACCCTAGTCGATGAATTGCTTCTAACTCTCCAAGTGTCTTGCCTACCTTGTTTGGTTTCACAAGACTCTCTCTTGCTAGAATATCACCCAGTGTGTTGGCCGACTACAACCCAGTCGACCCTCTCTTTATACCTAGAGAGAAAAGCCCTAAAGCTACCTAATGGAAACTTTCCATTTTCTGTTTCAGCGAATAAGACAACCTTCTTCTTTTCTTCATCGGTTGCTTATTCTTCACTTACTTTTCTTAATGCCCACGCCTTGATAAATATCTTCATATCTTTACTAAAGGCACATTCCTTTTTCTGTTCAGCTCTCGACTCTGCGTTGCATCCAGTAGTTCATGTCGTGCTTCATGAACTACTTCAGCTTCGTCTGCACCATACATCTTCAATCTCCCCCTTTTTAATCTGTGCGTCTCACAAGTACCTGAGATAAATAAAGCAATGCACACACAGACAAGACACACTCGCGAAGTGATACATATAAGCAGAGGAACTCAAATATCCAAAGTAAAAAAAATGCATACTTAATACATCTCCGAAAAGATAACACACATAAGTACTCCCCCATAGTCTAGAGATTGTCTTAAACTGGAAAACAAAACCAGTTGCAACAAGTGGTGCAACCAGCAGGTACAGTGCAAACAAAGTTCTAAAATAAAATAGACAACGGCATTGCTCCCCCACAATCTTAGACTTCATCTCAATTTTCTCCCCCTGCTTGTGAGCACACAGGTTAAAAACACAAAACAAGCTTTATAAAGTCTCAATCAGAGGAAGAAGAGGACTGACCAGACACAGAGCGAGAGAGATCGGCGATGATATCAGTCAATTCACGCAGAGCCGCAGCCGTGTCCTGAAGTGCCTCTTGAAGCTCTTCCTGAGTGATCAGACCCTGAGGAACCTTGATGGAGCCCAACTCAACCAGAGAGACCCTTCGAGGACCAGTCCTTCCGCTTGAGGTTGGTGGTGTGGGAGCAGGAGAATGACGCGTTGAGCGAGCAGGAGGGCGTACCTCCACAATTGGTATTGTCTTTCCCTTACCCTTTGCCTTAGCCCTGAGTAGCTCATAATTCTCACCAACGCGCTTATCCTTCTTGTAAGCCACAGGACGAACAAATTTCTCACCACTCTTGGACTGAAGGAAGTGCTGCTTCTGGAGAATGCCCATAATGAGACGAGGAAAGATCAGCCAGCGAGTGTCATTGCGTTGAATTACCCCAAGATGCATGATCTGCTTGAAAATCAAGCTCCCCAAATCAACTTTCACACCGTGTGCCATTTTGTAAATCAGCTTGGCTCTGTCAACTGATACATGTGTCTTGTGAGTGGAGGGGATCCAATTATGTGCGGCAATGATCATTAAGGCACCATAGCGGGGAGAGAGATCAGTGGTGGTTAAGCTGGACCAATGTTTTCTTCGTCTTCTCAGTCAAGAACTCAGCTAGTTCAGTGACTGTGACAGCATCCATGGTCTCTTCTAGGTCAGCTTCTTCCTCAGACAATGGTGAGAGACTGAGATATTCATTGATGACTGAAGCAGAGAACTGATACGCATGACCTCGGACTTGTACTTCAACAGTGCCCGCATCATCTTCCACTTTAACATTAGGCAGACCCGCATAGAATTCAGCAACCACCTGTTCTACATAGCCCACAAGAGATGTCACAGTAGACACCATCCCTCCCTTTTTAATAATGTCAACATATCCCCACTGATCTGGTTCCTCTACATCAACACTTCGTTCAGCAATGAAGTTACGGCTTTTAAACTGTTCATACCTTTTCAGAATTGCTGGTGTAGATGCAGAAGCACTATGACCTCCCTTCTTCCTGGACTTCACACGATCAGAGACAGTGACTTCCTTGGAAGGATTGGCAGAGTCCGCAACATCGCGAGACGACGTAGGAGCATTATCCACTTGGGTCTTAATCTTCTTCGATGCTGGAAGACCCAACCTTTGCAGAACTCTTTTGGCCCTTGCTTTGATGGGTGGAGTTTCTTCAGATGCCGAACTTACCTCCACCGCACCCTTGTCCTTGTTGTCAACAACCAAGGTCAGATCCACCGGATCCTGAGACCGGTCTTCCTTCTCTTCTGGGTCAACTTCCTTCTCCTCAGAGCCGGATTCAGAGTGTGCCCTTGCTGAGGCAGATGCAGTAGGAGAGAGTGGTGATTTTGGTATGGTGTCTTCTGGGGTAGACGCTGTCATAGGTACGGGGAGTGTTTCAAGAACCGGGTCTTTGTGGTGAGATGTACCGTGACGCTCATCGCTTTCCTCTGAGTGAGTCTTCTCATTCGCCGTATTGAAGGACTCAAGTTCCTCGGTGACCTCAAGAAGAGTCATTGCGGTTGTCGGATTATTGAGAGGAGGAGGTGATTCAGGTTCTCCGTCAGCAAGTTGAAGCCGATCTGGCTCAGAGGTGACATGCACTGGTGGATTTGCTGAGGAAGATGCTGCAGCCGACTTCTTTGTGTTCTTCATCTTTGAATACTGGTGGATCTTCTGAGAGAGGATTGCTGAGCAGTTTCTTTGATTTGGAAGTGGAGATGGGAGATCGTGGAAGGTATATATGGCTGTTTAGGGTTTTGCCCACTATCTCCACTAAGAGGGAAACTCAACCATCTTTTCGGAAATTGTACCTCTGGTCCCTGTACTGATTCACTTTCCCTTTTGTAACCTGCACAATTAATTTCCCTCATCCAAGCCCATTAGACTTAAGCAACCATATTCTCGGATAATAATGTATCATTAGACTCTCAGAATAGCAATTAAACATATATCACAGATCACAATTGGCCTTAGTCTGAATGAGGTTATTAATTGTATCTTACAGGATTTGTACCTTTTAGAGCATGTCATGCTTGATCTGACTCAGCACTTAGTTCAGACTGTACACACGAGTCTTTTAGATTGTACGATCTGGTGGACTCAAAAGTCTTTCATGGCTAGCTTTCACACTGTTGTACCTTCATCAATCCTGGTGGGTTTTCACTTCCTCATTCACATGTGTGAGTGCTTCCCATTTTTTTTTTTTTCTTCTCTCTTTTGAGTTTCTTCACCTTTCTTGTGAGGTGATGATGTTGCTTCTTTAAGGATATTATGATCATCCACACATGTGAAAACTTGTACCTCTCAGCAGGATCAACGGTACAACAGGCAGTTCTTTTCCCCAGCGTTCTCAAGTGCCAAACATAATCTGAATCATGTGTACCTCCTGAACTAGCACCTATACCAGATCCTGCACTACTTGACTCAACAATCAAGGTTGCATACTCCAATGGCATTTCTTAGCATGATAAAGTGATTAAGATCAAGGGGTTTTGTAAAAATGTCAGCCAACTGTAAATCAGTAACAACATGCTCAATTACTACCTGATTGTCTTCAACCAATTCTCTGATGAAATGATGCCATATGTCAATGTGCTTTGTCCTAGAATGCTGGACTGGATTCCTTGAGATATCAATTGCACTCTTGTTTTCACAGTGTACCAGAAAGGGTCCAGACGTCATTCCATAGTCAGCTGACATTTGTTTCATCCAGATCAATTGTGTACAACAGCTTCCCATGGCGATGTACTCAGCCTCTGCAGTAGACAGTGACACAGAATTCTGCTTCTTGCTCATCCATGATATGAGATTGTGACCCAAAAAGAAACATCCTCCACTTGTACTCTTCCTATCATCAGCACATCCTGCCCAGTCAGCATCACAGTATCCTACCAGGTTCTTGTTGGAGTTCTTGACGAATTGTATTCCAAGACTCTCAGTTCCCTTGACATACTTTATGATCCTCTTGACTGCATTTAAATGTGACACCTTTGGTTTAGCTTGGTATCTTGCGCATACTCCCACGCTGAAGGATAGATCTGGTCTACTGGCTGTCAGATAAAGTAGACTTCCAATCATCCCTCTGTACAAGGTTGGATCAACATCTTCACCAGCCTCATCTCGTGCAAGTTTTACTGAAGTACTCATTGGCGTGCGTGCAACTTTGCTGTTTTCCAGTCCGAATCTCTTAACTAGATTGTTGGCATAGGCACTCTGTGAGATGAACACCCCTTTCTCGGGCTGAGTTACTTGAAGCCCCAAGAAATACTTCAGCTCTCCACACATACTCATCTCGAATTCATCAGTCATGCTCTTCACGAATTCATCCACCATTGACTGTGAAGTACTGCCAAAGATAATGTCATCCACGTAGATCTGAACAATGATGATGTTCTTATCTTTCTCCATAAAGAACAATGTCTTGTCTACACTTCCCCTGATGTATCCTCCTTCTACTAGGAAGCTTGTAAGGCGATCATACCATGCTCGAGGTGCCTGCTTGAGACCATACAACGCTTTCTTCAGCTTGTAAACATGTTGCGGATGAGTGTGATCTTCAAACCCCTTTGGCTGCTCCACGTAGACCTCCTCTTGCAGAATCCCATTCAAGAATGCACTCTTTACATCCATCTGGTATACCTTGAAGTTCAGGATGCAAGTCATTCCTAAGAACAGCCTGATGGACTCAAGACGAGCCACTGGTGCAAAAGTTTCTTCAAAGTCTACTCCTTCAACCTGTGAGTACCCCTATGCCACCAATCGTGCTTTATTCCGAACAATTTCTCCATGCTCATCAGTCTTATTCTTGAAGATCCATCTGGTTCCCACGACATTCACTCCTTCTGGTCTGGGCACAAGTTCCCACACATCATTCCTTACGAACTGCTCCAGTTCCTCCTCCATCGACACAATCCAGTATTCGTCACGGAGTGCATCATTGTGTGTCTTTGGTTCAATGGAAGATACAAAGCACGCAAACTGTACCATCTCTCGGAAGTTTATCACCTTTCCCCGAGTCTTTCGTACCTCATCTAACCCTCCAATCACATCATAAGCCGAATGGTTACGATGTACTTGCTGGAGTACTTCAGTTGGTGTAGCACCTTCTGATTCAGCGATCTTAGGTGCTTCTTCCCTTGTTCTGATCTCTGATGTCTCTGTCTCTTCATCAGATTCATATTCATCCCAACTGATCACCGAAAAGTCATCAAATACCACATTTACTGACTCCATAACCATGGCAGATCGCTTGTTGAACACTCGGTACGCTGTACTAGTTCCTGAATAGCCAAGGAAGATGCCCTCATCGTTTCTTGAATCAAACTTTCCTAGGTAGTCCTTGTCGTTCAAGATATAGCACCTGCACCCAAAAACATGAAAATAACCAAGATTAGGTGTTTTACCAGTCCACATTTCATAAGGAGTTTTCGTGGTCCCTTTTCTCACATACACCCTATTGATGATGTAACATGCAGTACTCAGTGCCTCAGCCCAAAACCTTTGAGGTATCTTGTTACCATGTATCATCGCCCTGCCCATCTCTTGCAATGTTCTATTCTTTCGTTCTACTACACCGTTTTGTTGTGGTGTCCTAGGAGCTGAGAACTGATGAGCTATTCCTTTCATCTCACAAAATTTCATCATTAGTTCATTCTGAAACTCTCCTCCATGATCACTGCGTATCTTCTTGATTCCTCCTTTCTCATTGATCAACTGTAGCGCCCAAATCTTGAAGCTTTCCGCTGTTTCTGACTTTTCTCTGATGAATCTGACCCATGTGAATCTTGTGAAGTCATCAACTAGTACAAACACATACTTCTTTCCTCCAATACTGTCGATTTGCATTGGTCCCATTAGATCCATGTGAACTAGATCCAAGGGGGCCAAGGTTTGTACATCTGGGACCTTCTTGTGCTGTACCTTTACTTGTTTCCCTTGATTACAAGCTCCACAAATGATCTTCTCTTTTATTCGAAGTTGCGGTACTCCACGAATCATATTTTTGTTGACTAAGGTTGCCATGTTACGCAGATTCATGTGGCCTAGACGTTGATGCCAGAGTTCAACATTGTCTTGTGAGGACTGAGCATTGAAGGCATTCGTGCACTTAGTCTTCTTTTCCCACATGTAGCAGTTGTTGCCAGCCCTTATCCCTTGTAGTACTGTTACCCCATGCTTGTTGATGGCTCGACATTCTGTGGCTGTGAATAGCACTGAGAGTCCTTCATCACATAGTTGACTTAAGCTGAACAAGTTAGCCTTCAGACCTTTGACAAAGTATACGTTCACCAGCTTAGGCAGTTCAGTATCGCTTGTAGCACCTTTGCCTTTGATGAGTCCTTGTCCTCCATCACCAAACGTGACCTTTCCACCTTTCACCTTTTTCAAGTTATCTAGATACTTAGCATTCCCTGTCATTTGTCTTGAGCAACCACTATCAAAATACCATGGCTCTTCTACATCATTCTCCTCCGTAACCAGAGCCATGCTACAGCGTAAGCCAGATCCTGTAGTACTCGAAGAGTACAAGTCTGACTTCCTCATCATACTTGACTTGTATTCCCAACTCTCCAGAACTTCCGTTGATTCCACAATTGTCTGATCCTCTCGAGATGCTTCTGACAAAACCTTTTGTAATGACCAAACCTGCCACAAGAATGGCATCCAGCCGTTTGTCTTGATGGACTTCTTGTCTCAGTTTCCTTAGTGTGAACAAACCCTCCAGACACAAAACTGGTCATGCCTGTGGTGTTAATTGATCTTCCAGTGTATCCCAGTCCCATGTGAGAATTCTCTATTCTGCCTTGAGACAGAATCTTGTCCAGCTGCTTAGTGCCCGTTAGCATCTGATCTTCTTGTATTGCTGATCTAACTCCGATTGTAGTTCCATGGCATTTTTCTTCTCAGTCATCACTTCCTGTCTGAGATCTTCTGCTTGTTTGGCCAGAGCTAGCTTCTCTTTCATCAGATTCACACTTTCTTTGGCTAGTTCAGTTTCTTGTTGGAGTTCCAGACATACCCTTTTTAACTCTGCCTCAAGACTTTCCTTAGCTTTCTGAAGTGCTCGATTCTCAGCTCCAAGTCTCAGTACCGTCTCGCGAATTTCTCGATAGCTCTCAGTTAGTTCTTTCTCGGATTCACTCTCATTTTCCGAGTCAGACTCAAATTCTGTGATGCCCAAGAATGCCACAAAGTTGTTCAGCTCTTCTTCACTATCGCTGTCGGAGTCGCTGTCGTCGATTCCAATCAACGACTTCTCTTTCTTCCTCTTGCTGTCTGCCTCGCATTCAGCTTGAGTATGGCCAAACCCTTTACATCCAAAGCATTGAAACTCTCTTCTTTTTACTGTGGGGCAATCAGCTCGCACATGGCCATATCCCTTACACTCATAACACTTCATGTCTGACTTCTTGACATTCTTCTCAGCTTCAGCAGTTTTGGATTTTGAACCGAATTTCTTGTAGGATTGTCCTTGTTCCACTTTTCTGAGTGCTCTATCAAATCTCCTCACAAGTAAACTTAATGGATCATCACCTGCTTCATCCTTTTCAACAGACACTAGTGCAATTCCCTTAACCTTCTTTCCACTGTCTAACTCCATCTCATGAGCTTGCATCATACCTACTACCTCATCGAAGCTTATGTCATTAGTGTCGAGAGCCACTTCCATGGCTGATTTGTGACCTCTGAACCTTTCAGGAAGACACCTCAAGAACTTCTTCACCAATTTCTTCTCTTTGTATCTTTTCCTGAGTGTGAGTGCTTCTTGGGACAATGAGCTTAGCTTGGAACTGAAATCAGCAATTGATTCATTCTCGTCCATCTTCAGATCTTCAAACCTAGTATCCAGCATGTCTCTTCTTGAGCTTAACACCTTGGTAGTTCCTTCAAAATGCTTCTGAAGAATATCCCATGCTTCTTTTGCTGACTCACATCCCTGAATCAACTCAAACTGTTTCCTCGCAACACTGCAGTGGATGGCCGTGAGTGCTCTTGCATTAAACTTGGCAAACTTGTTCTCATCCTCAGTCCACAGTTCTTCGGGTTTTGGTACATCTTTGCCATCTTCACCTCTTGCAACAGGATGGTTCCACCCAGACTCAACTGCCTTCCATGCGAGTGGATCAATCCCTTTGATCGTTGCCTTCATTCTGGCTTTCCAGAACCCATAGTTTCCTACTTCCAAGACCACCTTGGAGTGCGCCACCAACTCTTTGAAGTTGTCCATTCCGCAGGATCTTTACCTGTTTAAGAAAAGAAAGCACAAGTACCTGCTCTGATACCAATTGAAAGCGCAAGATTAGTAGTACAGAAACTAGAACACACAGTAATCCAAGAGTTATTTCTTCCAAGAAAATACGACTAGATAAATTCTTTTAAAAGTACACACAAGTTCTTTTGAAAAACAATTCTAAACAGAGCTCAAGAACAACTTGACTTGTTAACTAGCCTAATCAATTCACGATTTACCCTAGTCGATGAATTGCTTCTAACTCTCCAAGTGTCTTGCCTACCTTGTTTGGTTTCACAAGACTCTCTCTTGCTAGAATATCACCCAGTGTGTTGGCCGACTACAACCCAGTCGACCCTCTCTTTATACCTAGAGAGAAAAGCCCTAAAGCTACCTAATGGAAACTTTCCATTTTCTGTTTCAGCGAATAAGACAACCTTCTTCTTTTCTTCATCGGTTGCTTATTCTTCACTTACTTTTCTTAATGCCCACGCCTTGATAAATATCTTCATATCTTTACTAAAGGCACATTCTTTTTTCTGTTCAGCTCTCGACTCTGCGTTGCATCCAGTAGTTCATGTCGTGCTTCATGAACTACTTCAGCTTCGTCTGCACCATACATCTTCAT
>CAJHQQ010003623.1:0-40505 GCA_905132885.1 Moricandia moricandioides
TCCAGAGCCGTGCTTAATTATCTAAGTCGTACTTCTAGTCAATAGCAATATTTGAGAATTTTTCATTACATTTTTATTAATGTAATTTTTTTTCATTTTGGTTATACACAAGGTATGTTTTATAAAATATATAAGTGATGTATTTATAAAAAATAACTTTCATTAACATCAATCGAAAAATTGTCAACATAAACGCTATATTAATTCTCTAATTAATTTCCAAAGAAAGCACTCTATAAAATAATCAAAATCAAAATCGCTAAAAAAGATACTCATATTTTCAATTCTCATTATTCCCCATGCAAAAAAAAAATCAATCCGCTCAAGAAGCGATGAGTATTTTTGGCATCACACACAATCATTTGTACCACCTAACCTGGATTTTAATACAAAAACTTGATCATCATGCAGACAATGGCCGCAACCATCAACAAAAACATTCCTAGTGAGGTCTTCCGTGTTAACTAGGGTGCATGTCGTCGACGATTGACAGTCGTCAATCTCTCTGTGTTCTCTGTCTCTGAGTATCAATTTAGTGATATTCCTCTCGGTGGTGGCTCTCAAAATAACGATAACAAGGAGGGCGATTCTTACAATCTTGCTCTAGAAAAATATATTGTTGTGCTTATCTATAGGGGGATAGAATCTCACATGATGCCTTGTAAATAATGGCGTTTATGTAGGTTGACCTGAAGAATTGACAAGGGTGAAACCCTCTTCTTCCTTAACACCATAGCCTCTGTTCTCGCCAATTACACTTGGAATACAGGAACGCTGAACATGCCAAGTAGTTCAGTCTGCGAGGAAATGATCTCTCTTTATCACTAACTTTCGGTTTAAAAAAAAGAAGGATGGTGATTGGTGTCCATAATAATGTGAGCCAGATAACCGGCTAGGTACTGTCTTGAACTCTTTCCTTCTTTCATGTATAGAAGATTTCTACACATGCTGCAATATAGGCACTTTCGTAAGTGGACTCCATTATTCTGTAGAACTACATTGTTTCGCTAAAAGGTAATAACACGGCAGATATTGTATGGTGAAAGATATTATCTGATTCCCTGGGTTAATATGCAACTTGGACACACACAAAGATACCTTTGGTAATTGGTGGTTTGAAGTTACTCAGCTTAAATCTTCGTCACACAAGGCCACCACCTAGAGTGCTCCAGCTTCGTAGAATGAAGTCCTTTTTTGAGGTTAGAAGGTATCTTTATCGAAAGGGATGTAAATTAACCACCTCCAGTAGTGAAGTTGTTCAACCTTATATAGAAAAAAGAAAGACAAATAAGTTCCAGTAAGTCATATCCAGATATATATAAAGATGTAAAAAAATCCCTTGTATAATTCTATTTCCTCGTCATTCAGTGAATTATTGGGTCATCAATTTGTGTTGTTTCTCACATGGTGAATGGAATTTTAGTATTTTCATTAGTAAGCCACAAAAAAAGATATCATAATTTTGTTAGGTGAGTCGAGCCACCATAATTCACATTTGCGATTCTTTAAATTAAGTTAAATGCAACTAAATCCTGACTGTTTTAACAAACAAAGTAGCAAACAAGGGAAGTTTATCAAACCAGACTGATAAAAAAAAGAAGTCTTTAATTGGGAAGAATCCACTTAAAATAGAACTTTACTTCTGTTATTATACAGAATCGATAATGCGGGGGAAATATTTCAAAATACAATAAGATTAACTTGTACTAATACCGATATCCATCACTTCATTAAATAGACTTCATCTATGGATCTTGATACAAATCAAGCAACGTAATTCGAGTGGATGATATTGTCTTCACTATTTCTTTCGGTACTGACAAGAATAAACTCTGTTCCTTTTTGCAAGTGGTCGAAAACAAACTGATGTATTTTATAAAGAACCTTTGAGTCCACACCCCGAACCATATATTCCATTTCCATGACTTGGATAAGATCTTCATTACGGTTAAGTACTGAACAGGGAAATCGGTGATTCCATAAATCGCTGCGTTTATATTTAAGTATCTTTCCCACACCGAAGAAAAGAAAAGATTGCCAAAAAACAAAAATTCATCCCAAAACAAAGGGACAGGCAAATGGGGCATCAAGACAGTTGAGTTAAAAGTGGGATACTTTCTTCATAAAAATGCATAACTTACCTATGATATTTAAGAAAGTTCAACTTCCAGGTGATTTAATCCACTTAGATATAGTTAGGATTGAGTTCCAAAAAAATACCGGCTTCTTAAACATCTAACATGGATGTCAGATTGTGTTGTTTTATTATTAGAGGAAGGATAACAAAGAAGAAATTTGCCACAGATGAAAAAAATGGTTCCCCAAACAAGGCTTAAACTGGAGTCCCACATTAGGTGTTCGGTTAAAAAGTGGGATACTTTCCCTTACATCAATAAAACTCCAATGATATTGATGTCAACTCACAACATAATTCTAAAAAAACACAATTTAAATGATAATCCCAATCAAGACGCTTAAACCACGTTACCAATCGAGATTATATTCTTTCAGTTTAAAAATTAGAAAAGACTAAAAAATACTCAAAAGTGAACAGGCGGAAGATGAAATAAATAGGACAAAAAAAAAATAAGATCGCGATATATCCAAGAATAAATTCTCAAATCTCCAAACAGAGCAAACTGGAATCACTTCGGTTAAAAGTGGGATAACTTCTTCATCATGAACTCCTATGATCTTGAGTCCAACTTCAGGGTGATTCGACACTGATTTATGAAGTTCCCAGATCAAGCTTCTTACATCGTTGATTCATTCTGGTTTTATTAGTATCAAGAAGAAATTGCAAATCTCCAAACAGGGCAAACTGGAATCACTTCGGTTAAAAGTGGGATAACTTCTTCATCATAACTCGAATGATATTGATTCAACTTCAGGGTGATTCTACACTGATTAATGAGTCCAATCAAGCTTCTTACATCGTGATTCATTCTGGTTTTATTAGTATCAAGAAGAAATTGCCAAATCTCCAAACAGGGCAAACTGGAATCACTTCGGTTAAAAGTGGGATAACTTCTTCATCATAACTCCAATGATATTGATTCAACTTCAGGGTGATTCTACACTGATTTATGAGTCCAAATCAAGCTTCTTACATCGTGATTCATTCTGGTTTTATTAGTATCAAGAATAAATTGTCAAATCTCCAAACAGGGCAAACTGGAATCACTTCGGTTAAAAGTGGGATAACTTCTTCATCATAACTCCAATGATATTGAGTCAACTTCAGGGTGATTCGACACTGATTTATGAGTCCAAATCAAGCTTCTTACATCGTGATTCATTCTGGTTTTATTAGTATCAAGAAGAAATTGCCAAATCTCCAAACAGGGCAAACTGGAATCACTTCGGTTAAAAGTGGGATAACTTCTTCATCATAACTCCAATGATATTGATTCAACTTCAGGGTGATTCTACACTGATTAATGAGTCCAAATCAAGCTTCTTACATCGTGATTCATTCTGGTTTTATTAGTATCAAGAAAAATTCCCAAATCCTCCAAACAGGCAAAACTGGAATCACTTCGGTTAAAAGTGGGATAACTTCTTCATCATAAACTCCAATGATATTGATTCAACTTCAGGGTGATTCTAACACTGATTTATGAGTCCAAATCAAGCTTCTTACAATCGTGATTCATTCTGGTTTTATTAGTATCAAGAAAAATTGCCAATCTCCAAACAGGGCAAACTGGAATCATTCGGTTAAAAGTGGGATAACTTCTTCATCATAACTCCTATGATCTTGAGTCAACTTCAGGGTGATTCTACACTGATTATGAGTCCAAATCAAGCTTCTTACATCGTGATTCATTCTGGTTTTATTAGTATCTAGAAGAAATTGCCAAATCTCCAAACAGGAAAAACTGGAATCACTTCGGTTAAAAGTGGGATAACTTCTTCATCATAACTCCAATGATATTGATTGAACTTCAGGATGATTCTACACTGATTAATGAGTCCAAATCAATCTTCTTACATCGTGATTCATTCTGGTTTTATTAGTATCAAGAAGAAATTGACAAATCTCCAAATAGGGAAAACTGGAATCACTTCGGTTAAAAGTGGGATACCTTCTTCATCATAACTCCAATGATATTGATTCAACTTCAGGGTGATTCTAAACTGATTTATGAGTCTAAATCAAGTTTCTTACATCATGATTCATTCTGGTTTTATTTGTATCAAGAAGAAATTCTCAAATCTCTTAACAGGGCAAACTGGAATCACTTCGGTTAAAAGTGGGATAACTTCTTCATCATAACCCCAATGATTTGATTCAACTTCAGGGTGATTCTACACTGATTAATGAGTCCAAATCAAGCTTCTTACATCGTAATTCATTCTGGTTTTATTTGTATCAAGAAGAAATTGCCAAATCTCCAAACAGGACAAACTGGAATCACTTCGGTTAAAAGTGGATAACTTCTTCATCATAACTCCAATGATATTGATTCAACTTCAGGGTGATTCTACACTGATTAATGAGTCCAAATCAAGCTTCTTACATCGTGATTCATTCTGGTTTTATTAGTATCAAGAAGAAATTGCCAAATCTCCAAACAGGGCAAACTGGAATCACTTCGGTTAAAAGTGGGATAACTTCTTCATCATAACTCCAATGATATTGATTCAACTTCAGGGTGATTCTACACTGATTAATGAGTCCAAATCAAGCTTCTTACATCGTGATTCATTCTGGTTTTATTAGTATCAAGAATAAATTCTCAAATCTCCAAACAGGGCAAACTGGAATCACTTCGGTTAAAAGTGGGATAACTTCTTCATCATAACTCCTATGATCTTGAGTCAACTTCAGGGTGATTCGACACTGATTATGAGTCCAAATCAAGCTTCTTACATCGTGATTCATTCTGGTTTTATTAGTATCAAGAAGAAATTGCCAAATCTCCAAACAGGGCAAACTGGAATCACTTCGGTTAAAAGTGGGATAACTTCTTCATCATAACTCCAATGATATTGATTCAACTTCAGGATGATTCTACACTGATTAATGAGTCCAAATCAAGCTTCTTACATCGTGATTCATTCTGGTTTTATTAGTATCAAGAAGAAATTGCCAAATCTCCAAACAGGGAAACTGGAATCACTTCGGTTAAAAGTGGGATAACCTTCTTCATCATAACTCCAATGATATTGATTCAACTTCAGGGTGATTCTACACTGATTTATGAGTCCAAATCAAGCTTCTTACATCGTGATTCATTCTGGTTTTATTTGTATCAAGAAGAAATTGCCAAATCTCCAAACAGGGCAAACTGGAATCACTTCGGTTAAAAGTGGGATAACTTCTTCATCATAACTCCTATGATCTTGAGTCAACTTCAGGGTGATTCGACACTGATTAATGAGTCCAAATCAAGCTTCTTACATCGTGATTCATTCTGGTTTTATTAGTATCAAGAAGAAATTGCCAAATCTCCAAACAGGGCAAACTGGAATCACTTCGGTTAAAAGTGGGATAACTTCTTCATCATAACTCCAATGATATTGATTCAACTTCAGGGTGATTCTACACTGATTATGAGTCCAAATCAAGCTTCTTACATCGTGATTCATTCTGGTTTTATTAGTATCAAGAAGAAATTGCCAAATCTCCAAACAGGGCAAACTGGAATCACTTCGGTTAAAAGTGGGATAACTTCTTCATCATAACTCCAATGATATTGATTCAACTTCAGGGTGATTCTACACTGATTAATGAGTCCAAATCAAGCTTCTTACATCGTGATTCATTCTGGTTTTATTAGTATCAAGAATAAATTCCCAAATCTCCAAACAGGGCAAACTGGAATCACTTCGGTTAAAAGTGGGATAACTTCTTCATCATAACTCCAATGATATTGATTCAACTTCAGGGTGATTCGACACTGATTTATGAGTCCAAATCAAGCTTCTTACATCGTGATTCATTCTGGTTTTATTTGTATCAAGAAGAAATTGCCAAATCTCCAAACAGGGCAAACTGGAATCACTTCGGTTAAAAGTGGGATAACTTCTTCATCATAACTCCTATGATCTTGAGTCAACTTCAGGGTGATTCGACACTGATTAATGAGTCCAAATCAAGCTTCTTACATCGTGATTCATTCTGGTTTTATTTGTATCAAGAAGAAATTGCCAAATCTCCAAACAGGGCAAACTGGAATCACTTCGGTTAAAAGTGGGATAACTTCTTCATCATAACTCCAATGATATTGATTCAACTTCAGGGTGATTCTACACTGATTAATGAGTCCAAATCAAGCTTCTTACATCGTGATTCATTCTGGTTTTAAAATTCTCAAATCTCCAAACAGGGCAAACTGGAATCACTTCGGTTAAAAGTGGGATAACTTCTTCATCATAACTCCAATGATATTGATTCAACTTCAGGGTGATTCTACACTGATTAATGAGTCCAAATCAAGCTTCTTACATCGTGGTTCATTCTGGGTTTTATTAGTATCAAGAATAAATTCCCAAATAGGGAAAACTGGAATCACTTCGGTTAAAAGTGGGATAACTTCTTCATCATAACTCCAATGATATTTATTCAACTTCAGGGTGATTCGACACTGATTTATGAGTCTAAATCAAGTTTCTTACATCGTGATTCATTCTGGTTTTATTTGTATAAGAAATTGCCAAATCTCCAAACAGGGTAAACTGGAATCACTTCGGTTAAAAGTGGGATAACTTCTTCATCATAACTCCAATGATATTGATTCAACTTCAGGGTGATTCTACACTGATTAATGAGTCCAAATCAAGCTTCTTACATCGTGATTCATTCTGGTTTTATTAGTATCAAGAATAAATTGCCAAATCTCCAAACAGTGCAAACTGGAATCACTTCGGTTAAAAGTGGGATAACTTCTTCATCATAACTCCAATGATATTGATTCAACTTCAGGGTGGTTCTACACTGATTAATGAGTCCAAATCAAGCTTCTTACATCGTGATTCATTCTGGTTTTATTAGTATCAAGAAACAATTCTCAAATCTCTAAACAGGGCAAACTAGAATCACTTCGGTTAAAAGTGGGATAACTTCTTCATCATAACTCCTATGATATTGATTCAACTTCAGGGTGGTTCTACATTGATTAATGAGGCCAAATCAAGCTTCTTACATCGTGATTCATTCTGGGTTTTATTAGTATCAAGAATAAATTCCCAAATCTCCAAACAGGGCAAACTGGAATCACTTCGGTTAAAAGTGGGATAACTTCTTCATCATAACTCCTATGATCTTGAGTCAACTTCAGGGTGATTCGACACTGATTTATGAGTCCAAATCAAGCTTCTTACATCGTTTTTCATTCTGGTTTTATTAGTATCAAGAAGAAATTGCCAAATCTCCAAACAGGGCAAACTGGAATCACTTCGGTTAAAAGTGGGATAACTTCTTCATCATAACTCCAATGATATTGATTCAACTTCAGGGTGATTCTAAACTTATTTATGAGTCCAAATCAAGTTTCTTACATCGTGATTCATTCTGGTTTTATTTGTATCAAGAAGAAATTGCCAAATCTCCAAACAGGGCAAACTGGAATCACTTCGGTTAAAAGTGGGATAACTTCTTCATCATAACTCCAATGATATTGATTCAACTTCAGGGTGATTCGACACTGATTTATGAGTCTAAATCAAGTTTCTTACATCGTGATTCATTCTGGTTTTATTTGTATCAAGAAAATTGCCAAATCTCCAAACAGGGTAAACTGGAATCACTTCGGTTAAAAGTGGGATAACTTCTTCATCATAACTCCAATGATATTGATTCAACTTCAGGGTGATTCTACACTGATTAATGAGTCCAAATCAAGCTTCTTACATCGTGATTCATTCTGGTTTTATTAGTATCAAGAAGAAATTGCCAAATCTCCAAACAGGGCAAACTGGAATCACTTCGGTTAAAAGTGGGATAACTTCTTCATCATAACTCCAATGATATTGATTCAACTTCAGGGTGGTTCTACACTGATTAATGAGTCCAAATCAAGCTTCTTACATCGTGATTCATTCTGGTTTTATTAGTATCAAGAAACAATTCTCAAATCTCTAAACAGGGCAAACTAGAATCACTTCGTTTAAAAGTGGGATAACTTCTTCATCATAACTCCTATGATATTGATTCAACTTCAAGGTGGTTCTACATTGATTAATGAGTCCAAATCAAGCTTCTTACATCGTGATTCATTCTTGGTTTTATTAGTATCAAGAATAAATTCCCAAATCTCCAAACAGGGCAAACTGGAATCACTTCGGTTAAAAGTGAGATAACTTCTTCATCATAACTCCTATGATCTTGAGTCAACTTCAGGGTGATTCGACACTGATTTATGAGTCCAAATCATGCTTCTTACATCGTTTTTCTTTCTGGTTTTATTAGTATCAAGAAGAAATTGCCAAATCTCCAAACAGGGCAAACTGGAATCACTTCGGTTAAAAGTGGGATAACTTCTTCATCATAACTCCAATGATATTGATTCAACTTCAGGGTGATTCTAAACTTATTTATGAGTCTAAATCAAGTTTCTTACATCGTGATTCATTCTGATTTTATTTGTATCAAGAAGAAATTGCCAAATCTCCAAACAGGGCAAACTGGAATCACTTCGGTTAAAAGTGGGATAACTTCTTCATTATAACTCCTATGATCTTGAGTAAACTTCAGGGTGATTCGACACTGATTTATGATTCCAATTCAAGCTTCTTAAATCGTGATTCATTCTGGTTTTATTTGTAACAAGAAGAAATTGCCAAATCTCCAAACAGGGCAAACTGGAATCACTTCGGGTAAAATTGGGATAACTTCTTCATCATAACTCCTATGATCTTGAGTCAACTTCAGGGTGATTTGACACTGATTTATGAGTCCATATCAAGCTTCTTACATCGTGATTCATTCTGGTTTTATTAGTATCAAGAAGAAATTGCCAAATTTCCAAACATGGCAAACTGGAATCATTTCGGTAAAAAGTGGGATAACTTCTTCATCATAACTCCAATGATATTGATTCAACTTCAGGGTGACTCTACACTAATTAATGAGTCCAAATCAAGCTTCTTACATCGTGATGCATACTGGTTTTATTAGTATCAAGAATAAATTCCTAAATCTCCAAACATGGCAAACTGGAATCACTTCAATTAAAAGTGGGATAACTTCTACATCATAAGTCCAATGATATTTATTCAACTTCAGGATGATTCTAAACTGATTTATGAGTCCAGATCAAGTTTCTTACATCGTGATTCATTCTGGTTTTATTTGTATTAAGAAGAAATTGCCAAATCTCCAAACAGGGTAAACTGGAATCACTACGGTTAAAAGTGGGATAACTTCTTCATCATAAGTCCAATGATATTGATTCAACTTCAGGATGATTCTACACTGATTTATGAGTCCAAATAAAGCTTCTTACATCATGATTCATTCTGTTTTTATTTGTATCAAGAAGAAATTACCAAATCTCCAAACAGGTCAAAATGGAATCACTTCGGTTAAAAGTGGGATAACTTTTTCATCATAACTCCAATGATATTGATTCAACTTCAGGGTGATTCTACACTGATTAATGAGTCCAAATCAAGCTTCTTACATTGTGATTCATTCTGGTTTTATTAGTATCAAGAAACAATTCTCAAATCTCTAAACAAGGCAAACTGGAATCACTTCGGTTAAAAGTGGGATAACTTCTTCATCATAACTCCAATGATATTGATTCAACTTCAGGGTGATTCTACACTGATCAATGAGTCCAAATCAAGCTTCTTACAACGTGATTCATTCTGGGTTTTATTAGTATCAAGATTAAATTCCCAAATCTCCAAACAGGGCAAACTGGAATCACTTCGGTTAAAAGTGGGATAACTTCTTCATCATAACTCCTATGATCTTGAGTCAAATTCAGGGTGATTCGACACTGATTTGTGAGTCCAAATCAAGCTTCTTACATCGTGATTCATTCTGGTTTTGTTTGTATCAAGAAGAAATTGCCAAATCTCCAAACATGGTAAACTGGAATCACTTCGGTTAAAAGTGGGATAACTTCTTCATCATAACTCCAATGATATTGATTCAACTTCAGGATGATTCTACACTGATTAATGAGTCCAAATCAAGCTTCTTACATCGTGAATCATTCTGGTTTTATTAGTATCAAGAAGAAATTGGCAAATTTCCATATAGGGCAAACTGGAATCACTTCGGTTAAAAGTGGGATAACTTCTTCATTATAAATCCAATGATATTGATTCAACTTCAGGGTGATTCTACACTGATTAATGAGTCCAAATCAAGCTTCTTACATCATGATTCATTCTGGTTTTATTAGTATCAAGAAACAATTCTCAAATCTCTAAACAGGGCAAACTGGAATCACTTCGGTTAAAAGTGGGATAACTTCTTCATCATAACTCCAATGATATTGATTCAACTTCAGGGTGATTCTACACTGATTAATGAGTCCAAATCAAGCTTCTTACATCGTGATTCATTCTGGGTTTTATTATTATCAAGAATAAATTCCCAAATCTCAGGGCAAACTGGAATCACTTCGGTTAAAAGTGGGATAACTTCTTCATCATAACTCCTATGATCTTGAGTCAACTTCGGGGTGATTCGACACTGATTTATGAGTCCATATCAAGCTTCTTACATCGTGATTCATTCTGGTTTTATTAGTATCAAGAAGAAATTGCCAAATCTCCAAACATGGCAAACTAGAATCATTTCGGTTAAAAGTGGGATAACTTCTTCATCATAACTCCAATGATATTGATTCAAGTTCAGGGTGATTCTACACTAATTAATGAGTCCAAATCAAGCTTCTTACATCGTGATTCATTCTGGTTTTATTAGTATCAAGAATAAATTCCCAAATCTCCAAACAGGACAAACTGGAATCACTTCAGTTAAAAGTGGGATAACTTCTTCATCATAAGTCCAATGATATTTATTCAACTTCAGGATGATTCTAAACTGATTTATGAGTCCAGATCAAGTTTCTTACATCGTGATTCATTCTGGTTTTATTTGTATTAAGAAGAAATTGCCAAATCTCCAAACAGGGTAAACTGGAATCACTACGGTTAAAAGTGAGATAACTTCTTCATCATAAGTCCAATGATATTGATTCAACTTCAGGGTGATTCTACACTGATTAATGAGTCCAAATAGAGCTTCTTACTTCGTGATTCATTCTGGTTTTATTTGTATCAAGAAGAAATTGCCAAATCTCCAAACAGGGCAAACTGGAATTACTTCGGTTAAAAGTGGGATAATTTCTTCATCATAACTCCAATGATATTGATTCAACTTCAGGGTGATTCTACACTGATTAATGAGTCCAAATCAAGCTTATTAAATCGACATTCATTCTAGTTTTATTAGTATCAAGAAACAATTCTCAAATCTCTAAACATGGCAAACTGGAATCACTTCGGTTAAAAGTGGGATAACTTCTTCATCATAACTCCAATGATATTGATTCAACTTCAGGGTGGTTCTACACTGATTAATGAGTCCAAATCAAGCTTCTTACATCGTGATTCATTCTGGTTTTATTTGTATCAAGAAGAAATTGGCAAATCTCCAAATAGGGAAAACTGGAATCACTTCGGTTAAAAGTGGGATACCTTCTTCATCATAACTCCAATGATATTGATTCAACTTCAGGGTGATTCTAAACTGATTTATGAGTCTAAATCAAGTTTCTTACATCGTGATTCATTCTGGTTTTATTTGTATCAAGAAGAAATTGCCAAATCTCCAAACAGGGTAAACTGGAATCACTTCGGTTAAAAGTGGGATAACTTGTTCGTCATAACTCCAATGATATTGATTTAACTTCAGGATGATTCTACACTGATTAATGAGTCCAAATCAAGCTTCTTACATCGTGATTCATTCTGGTTTTATTTGTATCAAGAAGAAATTGCCAAATCTCCAAACAGGGCAAACTGGAATCACTTCGGTTAAAAGTGGGATAACTTCTTCATCATAACTCCAATGATATTGATTCAACTTCAGGGTGATTCTACACTGATTAATGAGTCCAAATCAAGCTTCTTACATCGTGATTCATTCTGGTTTTATTAGTATCAAGAAGAAATTGGTAAATCTCCAAATAGGGAAAACTGGAATCACTTCGGTTAAAAGTGGGATACCTTCTTCATCATAACTCCAATGATATTAATTCAACTTCAGGGTGATTCTACACTGATTAATGAGTCCAAATCAAGCTTCTTACATCGTGATTCATTCTGGTTTTATTTGTATCAAGAAGAAATTGTCAAATCTCCAAACAGGACAAACTGGAATCACTTCGGTTGAAAGTGGGATAACTTCTTCATCATAACTCCAATGATATTGATTCAACTTCAGGGTGATTCTACACTGATTAATGAGTCCAAATCAAGCTTCTTACATCGTGATTCATTCTGGTTTTATTTTTATTAAGAAGAAATTGTCAAATCTCCAAACAGGGTAAACTGGAATCACTACGGTTAAAAGTGGGATAACTTCTTCATCATAAGTCCAATGATATTGATTGAACTTCAGGGTGATTCTACACTGATTAATGAGTCCAAATCAAGCTTCTTACTTCGTGATTCATTCTGGTTTTATTTGTATCAAGAAGAAATTGTCAAATCTCCAAACAGGGCAAACTGGAATTACTTCGGTTAAAAGTGGGATAACTTCTTCATCATAACTCCAATGATATTGATTCAACTTCAGGGTGATTCTACACTGATTTATGAGTCCATATCAGTTTTCTTACATCATGATTCATTCTGGTTTTATTAGTATCAAGAAACAATTCTCAAATCTCTAAACAGGGCAAACTGGAATCACTTCGGTTAAAAGTGGGATAACTTCCTCATCATAACTCCAATGATATTGATTCAACTTCAGGGTGGTTCTACACTGATTAGTGAGTCCAAATCAAGCTTCTTACTTCGTGATTCATTCTGGTTTTATTTGTATCAAGAAGAAATTGCCAAATCTCCAAATAGGGAAAACTGGAATCACTTCGGTTAAAAGTGGGTTTACCTTCTTCATCATAACTCCAATGATATTGATTCAACTTCAGGGTGATTCTACACTGATTAATGAGTCCAAATCAAGCTTCTTACATCGTGATTCATTCTGGTTTTATTAGTATCAAGAAGAAATTGGCAAATCTCCAAATACGGAAAACTGGAATCACTTCGGTTAAAAGTGGGATACCTTCTTCATCATAACTCCAATGATATTGATTCAACTTCAGGGTGATTCTACACTGATTAATGAGTCCAAATCAAGCTTCTTACATCGTGATTCATTCTGGTTTTATTTGTATCAAGAAGAAATTGTCAAATCTCCAAACAGGACAAACTGGAATCACTTCGGTTAAAGTGGGATAACTTCTTCATCATAACTCCAATGAAATTGATTCAACTTCAGGGTGATTCTACACTGATTAATGAGTCCAAATCAAGCTTCTTACATCGTGATTCATTCTGGTTTTATTTGTATTAAGAAGAAATTGTCAAATCTCCAAACAGGATAAACTGGAATCACTTCGGTTAAAAGTGGGATAACTTCTTCATCATAAGTCCAATGATATTGATTGAACTTCAGGGTGATTCTACACTGATTAATGAGTCCAAATCAAGCTTCTTACTTCGTGATTCATTCTGGTTTTATTTGTATCAAGAAGAAATTGCCAAATCTCCAAACAGGGCAAACTGGAATCACTTCGGTTAAAAGTGGGATAACTTCTTCATCATAACTCCAATGATATTGATTCAACTTCAGGGTGATTCTACACTGATTTATGAGTCCAGATCAAGTTTCTTACATCGTGATTCATTCTGGTTTTATTAGTATCAAGAAAAATTCTCAAATCTCCAAACAGGGCAAACTGGAATCACTTCGGTTAAAAGTGGGATAACTTCTTCATCATAACTCCAATGATATTGATTCAACTTCAGGGTGGTTCTACACTGATTAATGAGTCCAAATCAAGCTTCTTACATCGTGATTCATTCTGGTTTTATTAGTATCAAGAAGAAATTGGCAAATCTCCAAATACGGAAAACTGGAATCACTTCGGTTAAAAGTGGGATACCTTCTTCATCATAACTCCAATGATATTGATTCAACTTCAGGGTGATTCTACACTGATTAATGAGTCCAAATCAAGCTTCTTACATCGTGATTCATTCTGGTTTTATTTGTATCAAGAAGAAATTGTCAAATCTCCAAACAGGATAAACTGGAATCACTTCGGTTAAAAGTGGGATAACTTCTTCATCATAACTCCAATGAAATTTATTCAACTTCAGGGTGATTCTACACTGATTAATGAGTCCAAATCAAGCTTCTTACATCGTGATTCATTCTGGTTTTATTTGTATCAAGAAGAAATTGTCAAATCTCCAAACAGGGCAAACTGGAATCACTTCGGTTAAAAGTGGGATAACTTCTTCATCATAACTCCAATGATATTGATTCAACTTCAGGGTGATTCTACACTGATTAATGAGTCCAAATCAAGCTTCTTACATCGTGATTCATTCTGGTTTTATTAGTATCAAGAAGAAATTGCCAAATCTCCAAACAGGGCAAACTGGAATCACTTCGGTTAAAAGTGGGATAACTTCTTCATCATAACTCCAATGATATTGATTCAACTTCAGGGTGATTCTACACTGATTTATGAGTCCAAATCAAGCTTCTTACATCGTGATTCATTCTGGTTTTATTAGTATCAAGAAAAATTCCAAATCTCCAAACAGGGCAAACTGGAATCACTTCGGTTAAAAGTGGGATAACTTCTTCATCATAACTCCAATGATATTGATTCAACTTCAGGGTGATTCTACACTGATTAATGAGTCCAAATCAAGCTTCTTACATCGTGATTCATTCTGGTTTTATTTGTATCAAGAAGAAATTGCCAAATCTCCAAACAGGGCAAACTGGAATCACTTCGGTTAAAAGTGGGATAACTTCTTCATCATAACTCCAATGATATTGATTCAACTTCAGGGTGATTCTACACTGATTAATGAGTCCAAATCAAGCTTCTTACATCGTGATTCATTCTGGTTTTATTTGTATCAAGAAGAAATTGCCAAATCTCCAAACAGGAAAACTGGAATCACTTCGGTTAAAAGTGGGATAACTTCTTCATCATAACTCCAATGATATTGATTCAACTTCAGGGTGATTCTACACTGATTAATGAGTCCAAATCAAGCTTCTTACATCGTGATTCATTCTGGTTTTATTTGTATCAAGAAGAAATTGCCAAATCTCCAAACAGGGCAAACTGGAATCACTTCGGTTAAAAGTGGGATAACTTCTTCATCATAACTCCAATGATATTGATTCAACTTCAGGGTGATTCTACACTGATTATGAGTCCAAATCAAGCTTCTTACATCGTGATTCATTCTGGTTTTATTAGTATCAAGAAGAAATTGCCAAATCTCCAAACAGGGCAAACTGGAATCACTTCGGTTAAAAGTGGGATAACTTCTTCATCATAACTCCAATGATATTGATTCAACTTCAGGGTGATTCTACACTGATTAATGAGTCCAAATCAAGCTTCTTACATCGTGATTCATTCTGGTTTTATTAGTATCAAGAAGAAATTGCCAAATCTCCAAACAGGGCAAACTGGAATCACTTCGGTTAAAAGTGGGATAACTTCTTCATCATAACTCCAATGATATTGATTCAACTTCAGGGTGATTCTACACTGATTTATGAGTCCAAATCAAGCTTCTTACATCGTGATTCATTCTGGTTTTATTTGTATCAAGAAGAAATTGCCAAATCTCCAAACAGGGTAAACTGGAATCACTTCGGTTAAAAGTGGGATAACTTCTTCATCATAACTCCAATGATATTGATTCAACTTCAGGGTGATTCTACACTGATTAATGAGTCCAAATCAAGCTTCTTACATCGTGATTCATTCTGATTTTATTAGTATCAAGAATAAATTGCCAAATCTCCAAACAAGGTAAACTGGAGTCACTTCGGTTAAAAGTGGGAAAACATCTTCATCATAACTCCTATGATCTTGATTCAACTTCAGGGTGATTCTACACTGATTTATGAGTCCAAATCAAGATTCTTACATCTTGATTCATTCTGGTTTTATTAGAATCAAGAAGAAATTGCCAAATCTCCAAACAGGGTAAACTAGAATCACTTCGGTTAAAAGTGAGAAAACTTCTTCATCATAACTCCTATGATCTTGATTCAACTTCAGGGTGATTCTAATCTGATTTATGAGTCCAAATCAAGATTCTTAAATCTTGATTCATTCTGGTTTTATTTGTATCAAGAAGAAATTGCCAAATCTCCAAATAGGGTAAACTAGAATCACTTCGGTTAAAAGTGGGATAACTTCTTCATCATAACTCCAATGATATTGATTCAACTCCAGGGTGATTCTTCACTGATTAATGAGTCCAAATCAAGATTCTTACATCGTGATTCATTCTGGTTTTATTAGTATCAAGAATAAATTGCCAAATCTCCAAACAGGGTAAACTAGAATCACTTCGGTTAAAAGTGGGATAACTTATTCATCATAACTCCAATGATATTGATTCAACTCCAGGGTGATTCTACACTGATTAATGAGTCCAAATCAAGCTTCTTACATCGTGATTCATTATGCTTTTATTTGTATCAAGAATAAATTGCCAAATCTCCAAACAAGGTAAACTGGAGTCACTTCAGTAAAAGTGGGAAAACATCTTCATCATAACTCCTATGATCTTGATTCAACTTCAGGGTGATTCTACACTGATTTATGAGTCCAAATCAAGATTCTTACATCTTTATTCATTCTGGTTTTATTAGAATCAAGAAGAAATTGCCAAATCTCCAAACAGGGTAAACTGGAATCACTTCGGTTAAAAGTGGGATAACTTCTTCATCATAACTCCTATGATCTTGATTCAATTTCAGGGTGATTCTAAACTGATTTATGAGTCCAAATCAAGATTCTTACATCGTGATTCATTCTGGTTTTATTTGTATCAAGAAGAAATTGCCAAATCTCCAAACAGGGTAAACTAGAATCACTTCGGTTAAAAGTGGGATAACTTCTTCATCATAACTCCAATGATATTGATTCAACTCCAGGGTGATTCTATACTGATTAATGAGTCCAAATCAAGCTTCTTACATCGTGATTCATTCTGGTTTTATTAGTATCAAGAATAAATTGCAAAATCTCCAAACAAGGTAAACTGGAGTCACTTCGGTAAAAAGTGGGAAAACATCTTCATCATAACTCCTACGATCTTGATTCAACTTCAGGGTGATTCTACACTGATTTATGAGTCCGAATCAAGATTCTTACATCTTGATTCATTCTGGTTTTATTAGAATCAAGAAGAAATTGTCAAATCTCCAAACAGGGTAAACTGGAATCACTTCGGTTAAAAGTGGGATAACTTCTTCATCATAACTCCTATGATCTTGATTCAACTTCAGGATGATTCTACACTGATTTATGAGTCCAAATCAAGATTCTTACATCTTGATTCATTCTGGTTTGATTAGAATCAAGAAGAAATTACCAAATCTCCAAACAGGGTAAACTGGAATCACTTCGGTTAAACGTGGGATAACTTCAGGGTGATTCTAAACTGATTTATGAGTCCAAATCAAGATTCTTACATCGTGATTCATTCTGGTTTTATTTGTATCAAGAAGAAATTACCAAATCTCCAAACAGGGTAAACTAGAATCACTGCGGTTAAAAGTGGGATAACTTATTCATCATAACTCCAATGATATTGATTCAACTCCAGGGTGATTCTACACTGATTAATGAGTCCAAATCAAGCTTCTTACATCGTGATTCATTCTGCTTTTATTTGTATCAAGAATAAATTGCCAAATCTCCAAACAAGGTAAACTGGAGTCACTTCGGTAAAAAGTGGGAAAACATCTTCATCATAACTCCTATGATCTTGATTCAACTTCAGGGTGATTCTACACTGATTTATGAGTCCAAATCAAGATTCTTACATCTTAATTCATTCTTGTTTTATTAGAATCAAGAAGAAATTGCCAAATCTCCAAACATGGTAAACTGGAATCACTTCGGTTAAAAGTGGGATAACTTCTTCATCATAACTCCTATGATCTTGATTCAACTTCAGGGTGATTCTAATCTGATTTATGTGTCTAAAATCAAGATTCTTACATCGTGATTCATTCTGGTTTTATTTGTATCAAGAAGAAATTACCAAATCTCCAAACAAGGTAAACTAGAATCACTTCGGTTAAAAGTGGGATAACTTCTTCATCATAACTCCAATGATATTGATTCTACTCCAGGGTGATTCTACACTGATTAATGAGTCCAAATCAAGCTTCTTACATCGTGATTCATTCTGGTTTTATTAGTATCAAGAATAAATTGCCAAATATCCAAACAACATAAACTGGAGTCACTTCGGTAAAAAGTGGGAAAACATCTTCATCATAACTCCTATGATCTTGATTCAACTTCAGGATGATTCTACACTGATTTATGAGTCCAAATCAAGATTCTTACATCTTGATTCATTCTGGTTTTATTAGTATCAAGAATAAATTGCCAAATCTCCAAACAACATAAACTGGAGTCACTTCGGTAAAAAGTGGGAAAACATCTTCATCATAACTCCTATGATCCTGATTCAACTTCAGGGTGATTCTACACTGATTTATGAGTCCAAATCAAGATTCTTACATCGTGATTCATTCTGGTTTTATTTTTATCAAGAAGAAATTGCCAAATCTCCAAACAGGGTAAACTCGAATCACTTCGGTTAAAAGTGGGATAACTTCTTCATCATAACTCCAATGATATTGATTCAAATCCAGGGTGATTCTATACTGATTAATGAGTCCAAATCAAGCTTCTTACATCTTGATTCATTCTGGTTTTATTAGTATCAAGAATAAATTGCCAAATCTCCAAACAGGGTAAACTGGAGTCACTTCGGTAAAAAGTGGGAAAACATCTTCATCATAACTCCTATGATCTTGATTCAACTTCAGGGTGATTCTACACTGATTTATGAGTCCAAATCAAGATTCTTACATCTTAATTCATTCTGGTTTTATTAGAATCAAGAAGAAATGGTCAAATCTCCAAACAAGGTAAACTGGAATCACTTCGGTTAAAAGTGGGATAACTTCTTCATCATAACTCCTATGATCTTGATTCAACACCAGGGTGATTCTAAACTGATTTATTTATCCAAATCAAGATTCTTACATCATGATTCATTCTGGTTTTATTTGTATCAAGAAGAAATTGCCAAATCTCCAAAAAGGGTAAACTAGAATCACTTCGGTTAAAAGTGGGATAACTTCTTCATTATAACTCCAATGATATTGATTCAACTCCAGGGTGATTCTACACTGATTAATGAGTCCAAATCAAGCTTCTTACATCGTGATTCATTATGGTTTTATTAGTATCAAGAATAAATTGCCAAATCTCCAAATAGGGTAAACTAGAATCACTTCGGTTAAAAGTGGGATAACTTATTCATCATAACTCCAATGATATTGATTCAACTCCAGGGTGATTCTACACTGATTAATGAGTCCAAATCAAGCTTCTTACATCTTTATTCATTCTGGTTTTATTAGTATCAAGAATAAATTGCCAAATCTCCAAACAGGGTAAACTGGAGTCACTTCGGTAAAAAGTGGGAAAACATCTTCATCATAACTCCTATGATCTTGATTCAACTTCAGGGTGATTCTACACTGATTTATGAGTCCAAATCAAGATTCTTACATCGTGATTCATTCTGGTTTTATTTGTATCAAGAAGAAATTGCCAAATCTCCAAACAGGGTAAACTAGAATCACTTCGGTTAAAAGTGGGATAACTTCTTCATCATAACTCCAATGATATTGATTCAACTCCAGGGTGATTCTATACTGATTAATGAGTCCAAATCAAGCTTCTTACATCGTGATTCATTCTGGTTTTATTAGTATCAAGAATAAATTCTCAAATCTCCAAACAGGGTAAACTAGAGTCACTTCGGTAAAAAGTGGGAAAACATCTTCATCATAACTCCTATGATCTTGATTCAACTACAGGGTGATTCTACACTGGTTTATGAGTCCAAATCAAGATTCTTACATCTTAATTCATTCTGGTTTTATTAGAATCAAGAAGAAATTGCCAAATCTCCAAACAGGGTAAACTGGAATCACTTCAGTTAAAAGTGGGATAACTTCTTCATCATAACTCCTATGATCTTGATTTAACTTCAGGGTGATTCTACACTGATTTATGAGTCCAAATCAAGATTCTTACATCGTGATTCATTCTGGTTTTGTTTGTATCAAGAAGAAATTGCCAAATCTCCAAACATGGTAAACTCAAATCACTTCGGTTAAAAGTGGGATAACTTCTTCATCATAACTCCAATGATATTGATTCAACTCCAGGGTGATTCTACACTGATTAATGAGTCCAAATCAAGCTTCTTACATCGTGATTCATTCGGGTTTTATTAGTATCAAGAATAAATTGCCAAATCTCCAAACAGGGTAAACTAGAATCAAATTCGGTTAAAAGTGGGATAACTTATTCATCATAACTCCAATGATATTGATTCAACTACAGGGTGATTCTACACTGATTAATGAGTCCAAATCAAGCTTCTTACATCGTGATTCATTCTGGTTTTATTAGTATCAAGAATAAATTGCCAAATTTCTAAACAGGGTAAACTGGAGTCACTTCGGTAAAAAGTGGGAAAACATCTTCATCATAACTCCTATGATCTTGATTCAACTTCAGGGTGATTCTACACTGATTTATGAGTCCAAATCAAGATTCTTACATCTTTATTCATTCTGGTTTTATTAGAATCAAGAAGAAATTGCCAAATCTCCAAACAGGGTAAACTGGAATAACTTCGGTTAAAAGTGGGATAACTTCTTCATCATAACTCCTATGATCTTGATTCAATTTCAGGGTGATTCTAAACTGATTTATGAGTCCAAATCAAGATTCTTACATCGTGATTCATTCTGGTTTTATTTGTATCAAGAAGAAATTACCAAATCTCCAAACAGGGTAAACTAGAATCACTTCGGTTAAAAGTGGGATAACTTCTTCATCATAACTCCAATGATATTGATTCAACTCCAGGGTGATTCTATGCTGATTAATGAGTCCAAATCAAGCTTCTTACATCGTGATTCATTCTGGTTTTATTAGTATCAAGAATAAATTGCAAAATCTCTAAACAAAGTAAACTGGAGTCACTTCGCTAAAAAGTGGGAAAACATCTTCATCATAACTCCTACGATCTTAATTCAACTTCAGGGTGATTCAACACTGATTTATGAGTCCCAATCAAGATTCTTACATCTTGATTCATTCTGGTTTTATTAGAATCAAGAAGAAATTGCCAAATCTCCAAACATGGTAAACTGGAATCACTTCGGTTAAAAGTGGGATAACTTCTTCATCATAACTCTTATGATCTTGATTCAACTTCAGGGTGATTCTAATCTGATTTATGTGTCCAAATCAAGATTCTTACATCGTGATTCATTCTGGTTTTATTTGTATCAAGAAGAAATTACCAAATCTCCAAACAAGGTAAACTAGAATCACTTCGGTTAAAAGTGGGATAACTTCTTCATCATAACTCCAATGATATTGATTCTACTCCAGGGTGATTCTACACTGATTAATGAGTCCAAATCAAGCTTCTTACATCGTGATTCATTCTGGTTTTATTAGTATCAAGAATAAATTGCCAAATATCCAAACAACGTAAACTGGAGTCACTTCGGTAAAAAGTGGGAAAACATCTTCATCATAACTCCTATGATCTTGATTCAACTTCAGGATGATTCTACACTGATTTATGAGTCCAAATCAAGATTCTTACATCTTGATTCATTCTGGTTTTATTAGTATCAAGAATAAATTGCCAAATATCCAAACAACGTAAACTGGAGTCACTTCGGTAAAAAGTGGGAAAACATCTTCATCATAACTCCTATGATCTTGATTCAACTTCAGGGTGATTCTACACTGATTTATGAGTCCAAATCAAGATTCTTACATCGTGATTCATTCTGGTTTTATTTGTATCAAGAAGAAATTGTCAAATCTCCAAACAGAGTAAACTAGAATCACTTCGGTTAAAAGTGGGATAACTTCTTCTTCATAACTCCTATGATATTGATTCAACTCCAGGGTGATTCTACACTGATTAATGAGTCCAAATCAAGCTTCTTACATCGTGATTCATTCTGGTTTTATTAGTATCAAGAATAAATTACCAAATCTCCAAACAAGGTAAACTGGAGTCATTTCGGTAAAAAGTGGGAAAACATCTTCATCATAACTCCTATGATCTTGATTCAACTTCAGGGTGATTCTACACTGATTTATGAGTCCAAATCAAGATTCTTACATCTTGATCCATTCTGATTTTATTAGAATCATGAAGAAATTGCCAAATCTCCAAACAGGGTAAACTGGAATCACTTCGGTTAAAAGTGGGATAACTTCTTCATCATAACTCATATGATCTTGATTCAACTTCAGGGTGATTATAATCTGATTTATGAGTCCAAATAAAGATTCTTACATCGTGATTCATTCTGGTTTTATTTGTATCAAGAAGAAATTGGCAAATCTCCAAACAGGGTAAACTCGAATCACTTCGGTTAAAAGTGGGATAACTTCTTCATCATAACTCCAATGATATTGATTCAACTCCAGGGTGATTCTACACTGATTAATGAGTCCAAATCAAGCTTCTTACATCGTGATTCATTCAGGTTTTATTAGTATCAAGAATAAATTGCCATATCTCCAAACAGGGTAAACTAGAATCAATTCGGTTAAAAGTGGGATAACGTATTCATCATAACTCCAATGATATTGATTCAACTACAGGGTGATTCTACACTGATTAATGAGTCCAAATCAAGCTTCTTACATCGTGATTCATTCTGGTTTTATTAGTATCAAGAATAAATTGCCAAATTTCCAAACAGGGTAAACTGGAGTCACTTCGGTAAAAAGTGGGAAAACATCTTCATCATAACTCCTATGATCTTGATTCAACTTCAGGGTGATTCTACACTGATTTATGAGTCCAAATCAAGATTCTTACATCTTAATTCATTCTTGTTTTTTTAGAATCAAGAAGAAATTGTCAAATCTCCAAACAGGGTAAACTGGAATCACTTCGGTTAAAAGTGGGATAACTTCTTCATCATAACTCATATGATCTTGATTCAACTTCAGGGTGATTCTAATCTGATTTATGAGTCCAAATCAAGATTCTTACATCGTGATTCATTCTGGTTTTATTTGTATCAAGAAGAAATTACCAAATCTCCAAACAAGGTAAACTAGAATCACTTCGGTTAAAAGTGGGATAACTTCTTCATCATAACTCCAATGATATTGATTCTACTCCAGGGTGATTCTACACTGATTAATGAGTCCAAATCAAGATTCTTACATCGTGATTCATTCTGGTTTTGTTAGTATCAAGAATAAATTGCCAAATCTCCAAACAAGGTAAACTGGAGTCACTTCGGTAAAAAGTAAGAAAACATCTTCATCATAACTCCTATGATCTTGATTCAACTTCAGGGTGATTCTAAATTGATTTATGAGTCCAAATCAAGATTCTTACATCGTGATTCATTCTGTTTTTATTTGTATCAAGAAGAAATTGCCAAATCTCCAAACAGGGTAAACTAGAATCACTTCGGTTAAAAGTGGGATAACTTCTTCATCATAACTCCTATGATCTTGATTCAACTTCAGGATGATTCTAAAATTATTTATGAGTCCAAATCAAGATTCTTAGATATTGATTCCTTCTGGTTTGATTAGAATCAAGAAGAAATTGCCAAATCTCCAAACAGGGTAAACTGGAATCACTTCGGTTAAAAGTGGGATAACTTATTCATCATAAATCCTATGATCTTGATTCAACTTCGGGGTGATTCTAAACTGATTTATGAGTCAAAATCAAGATTCTTAGATCGTGATTCATTCTGGTTTTATTTGTATCAAGAAGAATTTGTCAAATCTCCAAACAGGATAAACTAGAATCACTTCGGTTGAAAGTGGGATAACTTCTTCATCATAACGCCAATGATATTGATTCAACTCCAGGGTGATTCTACACTGATTAATGAGTCCAAATCAAGCTTCTTACATCATGATTCATTCTGGTTTTATTAGTATCAAGAAGAAATTGCCAAATCTCCAAACAGGATAAACTAGAATCACTTCGGTTAAAAGTGGGATAACTTCTTCATCATAACTCCAATGATATTGATTCAACTCCAAGGTGATTCTACACTGATTAATGAGTCCACATCAAGCTTCTAACATCGTGATTCATTCTGGTTTTATTAGTATCAAGAATAAATTGTCAAATCTCCAAAAAGGGTAAACTGGAGTCATTTCGGTTAAAAGTGGGATAACATCTTCATCATAACTCCTATGATCTTGATTCAACTTCAAGGTGATTCTACACTGATTTATGAGTCCATATAAAGCTTCTTACGTCGTGATTCATTCTGGTTTTATTAGTATCAAGAATAAATTGTCGATTCTCCAAAGAGGGTAAACTGGAGTCACTTCGGTAAAAGTGGGATAACTTCTTCATCATAACTCCAATGATATTGATTCAACTCCAGGGTGATTCTACACTGATTAATGAGTCCAAATCAAGCTTCTTACATCGTGATTCATTCTGGTTTTGTTAGTATCAAGAATAAATTGCCAAATCTCCAAACAGGTAAACTGGAGTCACTTCGGTTAAAAGTGGTAAACATCTTCATCATAACTCCTATGATCTTGATTCAACTTCAGGGTGATTCAACACTGATTTATGAGTCTGAATCAAGATTCTTACATCTTGATTCATTCTGGTTTTATTAGAATCAAGAAAAAATTGCCAAATCTCCAAACATGGTAAACTCAAATCACTTCGGTTAAAAGTGGGATAACTTCTTCATCATAACTCCTATGATCTTGATTCAACTTCAGGATGATTCTACACTTATTTATGAGTCCAAATCAAGATTCTTACATCTTAATTCATTCTTGTTTTATTAGAATCAAGAAGAAATTGCCAAATCTCCAAACAGGGTAAACTGGAATCACTTCGGTTAAAAGTGGGATAACTTCTTCATCATAACTCCTATGATCTTGATTCAACTTCAGGGTGATTCTAAACTGATTTATGAGTCCAAATCAAGATTCTTACATCGTGATTCATTCTGGTTTTATTTGTATCAAGAAGAAATTGCCAAATCTCCAAACATGGTAAACTAGAATCACTTCGGTTAAAAGTGGGATAACTTCTTCATCATAACTCCAATGATATTAAGTCAACTCCAGGGTGATTCTACACTGATTTATGAGTCCAAATTAAGATTCTTACATCGTGATTCATTCTGGTTTTATTTGTATCAAGAAGAAATTGCCAAATCTCCAAACAGGGTAAACTAGAATCACTTCGGTTAAAAGTGGGATAACTTCTTCTTCATAACTCCTATGATATTGATTCAACTCCAGGGTGATTCTACACTGATTAATGAGTCCAAATCAAGCTTCTTACATCGTGATTCATTCTGGTTTTATTAGTATCAAGAATAAATTGCCAAATCTCCAAACAAGGTAAACTGGAGTCATTTCGGTAAAAAGTGGGAAAACATCTTCATCATAACTCCTATGATCTTGATTCAACTTCAGGGTGATTCTACACTGATTTATGAGTCCAAATCAAGATTCTTACATCTTGATTCATTCTGATTTTATTAGAATCATGAAGAAATTGCCAAATCTCCAAACAGGGAAACTGGAATCACTTCAGTTAAAAGTGGGATAACTTCTTCATCATAACTCCTATGATCTTGATTCAACTTCAGGATGATTCTACACTGATTTATGAGTCCAAATCAAGATTCTTACATCTTGATTTATTCTGGTTTGATTAGAATCAAGAAGAAATTGCCAAATCTCCAAACAGGGTAAACTGGAATAATTTCGGTTAAAAGTGGGATAACTTCTTCATCATAACTCCTATGATCTTGATTCAACTTCAGGGTGATTCTAAACTGATTTATGAGTCCAAATCAAGATTATTACATCGTGATTCATTCTGGTTTTATTTGTATCAAAAAGAAATTGCCAAATCTCCAAACAGGATAAACTAGAATCACTTCGGTTAAAAGTGGGATAACTTCTTCATCATAACTCCAATGATATTGATTCAACTCCAGGGTGATTCTACACTGATTAATGAGTCCAAATCAAGCTTCTTACATCATGATTCATTTTGGTTTTATTAGTATCAAGAAGAAATTGCCAAATCTCCAAACAGGGTAAACTAGAATCACTTCGGTTAAAAGTGGGATAACTTCTTCATCATAACTCCAATGATATTGATTCTACTCCAGGGTGATTCTACACTTATTAATGAGTCCAAATCAAACTTCTTACATCGTGATTCTTATTAGTATCAAGAATAAATTGTCAAATCTCCAAACAAGGTAAACTAGAGTAACTTCGGTAAAAAGTGGGAAAACATCTTCATTATAACTCCTATGATCTTGATTCAACTTCAGGGTGATTCTACACTGATTTATGAGTCCAAATCAAGATTCTTACATCTTGATTCATTCTTGTTTTATTAGAATCAAGAAGAAATTTCCAAATCTCCAAACAGGGTAAACTGGAATCACTTCGGTTAAAAGTGGGATAACTTCTTCATCATAACTCTTATGATCTTGATTCAACTTCAGGGTGATTCTAAACTGATTTATGAGTCCAAATCAAGATTCTTACATCGTGATTCATTCTGGTTTTATTTGTATCAAGAAGAAATTGCCAAATCTCCAAACAAGGTAAACTAGAATCACTTCGGTTAAAAGTGGGATAACTTCTTCATCATAACTCCAATGATATTGATTCAACTCCAGGGTGATTCTAAACTGATTAATGAGTCCAAATCAAGCTTCTTACATCGTGATTCAGTCTGGTTTTATTAGTATCAAGAATAAATTGCCCAATCTCCAAACAGGGTAAACTAGAATCACTTCGGTTAAAACTGGGATAACTTCTTCATCATAACTCCAATGATATTGATTCAACTCCAGGGTGATTCTACACTGATTAATGCGTCCAAATCAAGATTCTTACATCGTGATTCATTCTGGTTTTATTAGTATCAAGAATAAATTGCCAAATCTCCAAACAACGTAAACTGGAGTCACTTCGGTAAAAAGTGGGAAAACATCTTCATCATAACTCCTATGATCTTGATTCAACTTCAGGGTGATTCTACACTGATTTATGAGTCCAAATCAAGATTCTTACATCTTAATTCATTCTGGTTTTATTTGTATCAAGAAGAAATTGTCAAATGTCCAAACAGGATAAACTGGAATCACTTCAATTAAAAGTAGGATAACTTCTTCATCATAACTCCTATAATCTTGATTCAACTACAGGGTGATTCGACACTGATTTATGAGTCCAGATCAAGATTCTGACGTCGTGATTCATTCTGGTTTTATTTGTATCAAGAATAAATTGCCAAATCTCCAAACAGGGTAAACTGGAGTCACTTCGGTAAAAAGTGGGATAACTTCTTCATCATAACTCCTATGATCTTGATTCAACTTCAGGATGATTCTACACTGATTTATGAGTCCAAATCAAGATTCTTACATCTTGATTCATTCTGGTTTGATTAGAATCAAGAAGAAATTGCCAAATCTCCAAACAAGGTAAACTGGAATCACTTCGGTTAAAAGTGGGATAACTTCTTCATCATAACTCCGATGATATTGATTCAACTCCAGGTTGATTCTAAACTGATTAATGAGTCCAAATCAAGATTTTTTCATTGTGATTCATTCTGGTTTTATTAGTATCAAGAATAAATTGCCAAATCTCCAAACAACGTAAACTGGAGTCACTTCGGTAAAAAGTGGGAAAACATCTTCATCATAACTCCTATGATCTTGATTCAACTTCAGGGTGATTCTACACTGATTTATGAGTCCAAATCAAGATTCTTACATCTTAATTCATTCTGGTTTTATTTGTATCAAGAAGAAATTGTCAAATGTCCAAACAGGGTAAACTGGAATCACTTCAATTAAAAGTGGGATAACTTCTTCATCATAACTCCTATGATCTTGATTCAACTTCAGGTTGATTCTAATCTGATTTATGAGTCTAAATCAAGATTCTTACATCGTGATTCATTCTGGTTTTATTTGTATCAAGAAGAAATTGCCAAATCTCCAAACAGGGTAAACTAGAATCACTTCGGTTAAAAGTGGGATAACTTCTTCATCATAACTCCAATGATATTGATTCTACTCCAGGGTGATTCTACACTGATTAATGAGTCCAAATCAAGCTTCTTACATCGTGATTCATTCTGGTTTTATTAGTATCAAGAATAAATTGCCAAATCTCCAAAAATGGTAAACCGGAGTCACTTCGATAAAAAGTGGGAAAACATCTTCATTATAACTCCTATGATCTTGATTCAACTTGAGGGTGATTCTACACTGATTTATGAGTCCAAATAAAGATTCTTACATCTTGATTCATTCTGGTTTTATTAGAATCAAGAAGAAATTACCAAATCTCCAAACAGGGTAAACTGGAATCACTTCGGTTAAAAGTGGGATAACTTCTTCATCATAACTCCTATGATCTTGATTCAACATCAGGGTGATTCTAAACTGATTTATGAGTCCAAATCAAGATTCTTACATCGTGATTCATTCTGGTTTTATTTGTATCAAGAAGAAATTGCCAAATCTCCAAACATGGTAAACTAGAATCACTTCGGTTAAAAGTGGGATAACTTCTTCATCATAACTCCAATGATATTAAGTCAACTCCAGGGTGATTCTACACTGATTTATGAGTCCAAATTAAGATTCTTACATCGTGATTCATTCTGGTTTTATTTGTATCAAGAAGAAATTGCCAAATCTCCAAACAGGGTAAACTAGAATCACTTCGGTTAAAAGTGGGATAACTTCTTCTTCATAACTCCTATGATATTGATTCAACTCCAGGGTGATTCTACACTGATTAATGAGTCCAAATCAAACTTCTTGCATCTTAATTCATTCTGGTTTTATTAGTATCAAGAATAAATTACCAAATCTCCAAACAAGGTAAACTGGAGTCATTTCGGTAAAAAGTGGGAAAACATCTTCATCATAACTCCTATGATCTTGATTCAACTTCAGGGTGATTCTACACTGATTTATGAGTCCAAATCAAGATTCTTACATCTTGATTCATTCTGATTTTATTAGAATCATGAAGAAATTGCCAAATCTCCAAACAGGGTAAACTGGAATCACTTCGGTTAAAAGTGGGATAACTTCTTCATCATAACTCCTATGATCTTGATTCAACTTCAGGATGATTCTACACTGATTTATGAGTCCAAATCAAGATTCTTACATCTTGATTATTCTGGTTTGATTAGAATCAAGAAGAAATTGCCAAATCTCCAAACAGGGTAAACTGGAATAATTTCGGTTAAAAGTGGGATAACTTCTTCATCATAACTCCTATGATCTTGATTCAACTTCAGGGTGATTCTAAACTGATTTATGAGTCCAAATCAAGCTTCTTACATCATGATTCATTTTGGTTTTATTAGTATCAAGAAGAAATTGCCAAATCTCCAAACAGGGTAAACTAGAATCACTTCGGTTAAAAGTGGGATAACTTCTTCATCATAACTCCAATGATATTGATTCTACTCCAGGGTGATTCTACACTTATTAATGAGTCCAAATCAAGCTTCTTACATCGTGATTCATTCTGGTTTTATTAGTATCAAGAATAAATTGCCAAATCTCCAAACAAGGTAAACTGGAGTCACTTCGGTAAAAAGTGGGAAAACATCTTCATCATAACTCCTATGATCTTGATTGAACTTCAGGGTGATTCTACACTGATTTATGAGTCCAAATCAAGATTCTTACATCTTGATTCATTCTGGTTTTATTAGAATCAAGAAGAAATTTCCAAATCTCCAAACAGGGTAAACTGGAATCACTTCGGTTAAAAGTGGGATAACTTCTTCATCATAACTCCTATGATCTTGATTCAACTTCAGGGTGATTCTAAACTGATTTATGAGTCCAAATCAAGATTCTTACATCGTGATTCATTCTGGTTTTATTTGTATCAAGAAGAAATTGCCAAATCTCCAAACAGGTAAACTAGAATCACTTCGGTTAAAAGTGGGATAACTTCTTCATCATAACTCCAATGATATTGATTCAACTCCAGGGTGATTCTACACTGATTAATGAGTCCAAATCAAGCTTCTTACATCGTGATTCATTCTGGTTTTATTAGTATCAAGAATAAATTGCCCAATCTCCAAACAGGGTAAACTAGAATCACTTCGGTTAAAACTGGGATAACTTCTTCATCATAACTCCAATGATATTGATTCAACTCCAGGGTGATTCTACACTGATTAATGCGTCCAAATCAAGTTTCTTACATCGTGATTCATTCTGGTTTTATTAGTATCAAGAATAAATTGCCAAATCTCCAAACAACGTAAACTGGAGTCACTTCGGTAAAAAGTGGGAAAACATCTTCATCATAACTCCTATGATCTTGATTCAACTTCAGGGTGATTCTACACTGATTTATGAGTCCAAATCAAGATTCTTACATCTTAATTCATTCTGGTTTTATTTGTATCAAGAAGAAATTGTCAAATGTCCAAACAGGGTAAACTGGAATCACTTCAATTAAAAGTAGGATAACTTCTTCATCATAACTCCTATGATCTTGATTCAACTACAGGGTGATTCGACACTGATTTATGAGTCCAGATCAAGATTCTGACGTCGTGATTCATTCTGGTTTTATTTGTATCAAGAAGAAATTGCCAAATCTCCAAACAGGGTAAACTGGAGTCACTTCGGTAAAAAGTGGGATAACTTCTTCATCATAACTCCTATGATCTTGATTCAACTTCAGGATGATTGTACACTGATTTATGAGTCCAAATCAAGATTCTTACATCTTGATTCATTCTGGTTTGATTAGAATCAAGAAGAAATTGCCAAATCTCCAAACAAGGTAAACTGGAATCACTTTGGTTAAAAGTGGGATAACTTCTTCATCATAACTCCGATGATATTGATTCAACTCCAGGTTGATTCTAAACTGATTAATGAGTCCAAATCAAGATTTTTTCATTGTGATTCATTCTGGTTTTATTAGTATCAAGAATAAATTGCCAAATCTCCAAACAAGGTAAACTGGAGTCACTTCGGTAAAAAGTGGGATAACATCTTCATCATAACTCCTATGATCTTGATTCAACTTCAGGGTGATTCTACACTGATTTATGAGTCCAAATAAAGATTCTTACATCTTGATTCATTCTGGTTTTATTAGAATCAAGAAGAAATTGCCAAATCTCCAAACAGGGTAAACTGGAATCACTTCGGTTAAAAGTGGGATAACTTCTTCATCATAACTCCTATGATTTTGATTCAACTTCAGGGTGATTCTACACTGATTTATGAGTCCAAATCAAGCTTCTTACATCGTGATTCATTCTGGTTTTATTATTATCAAGAAGAAATTGACAACTCTCCAAACAGGGCATACTTGAATCACTTCGGTTAAAAGTAAGATAACTTCTTCATCATAACTCCAATGATATTGATTCAACTCCAGGGTGATTCTACACTGATTATGAGTCCAAATCAAGATTCTTACATCGTGATTCATTCTGGTTTTATTTGTATCAAGAAGAAATTGCCAAATCTCCAAACAGGGTAAACTAGAATCACTTCGGTTAAAAGTGGGATAACTTCTTCATCATAACTCCTATGATCTTGATTCAACTTCAGTGATTCTTAACTGATTTATGAGTCCAAATCAAGATTCTTACATCGTGATTCATTCTGGTTTTATTTGTATCAAGAAGAAATTGCCAAATCTCCAAACAGGGTAAACTGGAGTCACTTTGGTAAAAAGTGGGAAAACATCTTCATCATAACTCCTATGATCTTGATTCAACTTCAGGGTGATTCTACACTGATTTATGAGTCCAAATCAAGATTCTTACATCTTGATTCATTCTGGTTTTATTAGATTCAAGAAGAAATTGCCAAATCTCCAAACAGGGTAAACTGGAATCACTTCGGTTAAAAGTGGGATAACTTCTTCATCATAACTCCTATGATCTTGATTCAACTTCAGGATGATTCTACACTGATTTATGAGTCCAAATCAAGATTCTTACATCTTGATTCATTCTGGTTTGATTAGAATCAAGAAGAAATTGTCAAATCTCCAAACAAGGTAAACTGGAATCACTTCGGTTAAAAGTGGGATAACTTCTTCATCATAACTCCAATGATATTGATTCAACTCCAGGGTGATTCTAAACTGATTAATGAGTCCAAATCAAGATTTTTCATTGTGATTCATTCTGGTTTTATTAGTATCAAGAATAAATTGCCAAATCTCCAAACAAGGTAAACTGGAGTCACTTCGGTAAAAAGTGGGATAACATCTTCATCATAACTCCTATGATCTTGATTCAACTTCAGGGTGATTCTACACTGATTTATGAGTCCAGATCAATATTCTTACATCGTGATTCATTCTTGTTTTATTTGTATCAAGAAAAATTGCCAAATCTCCAAACAGGATAAATTAGAATCACTTCGGTTAAAGTGGGATAACTTCTTCATCATAACTCCTATGATCTTGATTCAACTTCAGGGTGATTCTACACTGATTTATGAGTCCAAATCAAGATTCTTACATCGTATTCATTCTGGTTTTATTTGTATCAAGAAGAAATTGCCAAATCTCCAAACAGGGTAAACTAGAATCACTTCGGTTAAAAGTGGGATAACTTCTTCATCATAACTCCAATGATATTGATTCAACTCCAGGGTGATTCTACACTGATTAATGAGTCCAAATCAAGCTTCTTACATCGTGATTCATTCTGGTTTTATTAGTATCAAGAATAAATTGCCAAATCTCCAAACAGGGTAAACTGGAATCACTTCGGTTAAAAAGTGGGATAACTTCTTCATCATAACTCCAATGATATTGATTCAACTCCAGGGTGATTCTACACTGATTTATGAGTCCAAATCAAGATTCTTACATCTTGATTCATTCTGGTTTTATTTGTATCAAGAAGAAATTGCCAAATCTCCAAACAGGGTAAACTAGAATCACTTCGGTTAAAAGTGGGATAACTTCTTCATCATAACTCCTATGATATTGATTCATCTCCAGGGTGATTCTACAGTGATTAATGAGTCCAAATCAATCCTCTTACATCGTGATTCATTCTGATTTTATTAGTATCAAGAATAAATTGCCAAATCTCCAAACAAGGTAAACTGGAGTCACTTTGGTAAAAAGTGGGAAAACATCTTCATCATAACTCCTATGATCTTGATTCAACTTCAGGGTGATTCTACACTGATTTATGAGTCCAAATCAAGATTCTTACATCTTGATTCATTCTGGTTTTATTAGATTCAAGAAGAAATTGCCAAATCTCCAAACAGGGGTAAACTGGAATCACTTCGGTTAAAAGTGGGATAACTTCTTCATCATAACTCCTTTGATCTTGATTCAACTTCAGGATTATTCTACACTGATTTATGAGTCCAAATCAAGCTTCTTACATTTTAATTCATTCTGGTTTTATTAGTATCAAGAAGAAATTGCCAAATGTCCAAACAGGGTAAACTGGAATCACTTCAGTTAAAAGTAGGATAACTTCTTCATCATAACTCCTATGATCTTGATTCAACTTCAGTGATTCTTATCTGATTTATGAGTCCAAATCAAGATTCTTACATCGTGATTCATTCTGGTTTTATTTGTATCAAGAAGAAATTGCCAAATCTCCAAACAGGGTAAACTAGAATCACTTCGGTTAAAAGTGGGATGACTTCTTCATCATAACTCCAATGATATTGATTCAACTCAAGGGTGATTCTAAATTGATTAATGAGTCCAAATCAAGCTTCTTACATCGTGATTCATTCTGGTTTTATTAGTATCAAGAATAAATTGCCAAATCTCCAAACAAGGTAAACTGGAGTCACTTCGGTAAAAAGTGGGAAAACATCTTCATCATAACTCCTATGATCTTGATTCAACTTCAGGGTGATTCTACACTGATTTATGAGTCCAAATCAAGATTCTTACATCTTGATTTATTCTGGTTTGATTAGAATCAAGAAGAAATTGCCAAATCTCCAAACAGGGTAAACTGGAATAATTTCGGTTAAAAGTGGGATAACTTCTTCATCATAACTCCTATGATCTTGATTCAACTTCAGGGTGATTCTAAACTGATTTATGAACCAAAATCAAGATTCTTACATCGTGATTCATTCTGGTTTTATTTGTATCAAGAAGAAATTGCCAAATCTCCAAACAGGATAAACTAGAATCACTTCGGTTAAAAGTGGGATAACTTCTTCATCATAACTCCAATGATATTGATTCAACTCCAGGGTGATTCTACACTGATTAATGAGTCCAAATCAAGCTTCTTACATCATGATTCATATTGGTTTTATTATTATCAAGAAGAAATTGCCAAATCTCCAAACAGGGTAAACTAGAATCACTTCGGTTAAAAGTGGGATAACTTCTTCATCATAACTCCAATGATATTGATTCTACTCCAGGGTGATTCTACACTTATTAATAAGTCCAAATCAAGCTTCATACATCGTGATTCATTCTGGTTTTATTAGTATCAAGAATAAATTGTCAAATCTCCAAACAAGGTAAACTGGAGTCACTTCGATAAAAAGTGGGAAAACATCTTCATTATAACTCCTATGATCTTGATTCAACTTTAGGGTAATTCTACACTGATTTATGAGTCCAAATCAAGATTCTTACATCTTGATTCATTCTGGTTTTATTAGAATCAAGAAGAAATTTCCAAATCTCCAAACAGGGTAAATTGGAATCACTTCGGTTAAAAGTGGGACAACTTCTTCATCATAACTCCTATGATCTTGATTCAACTTCAGGGTGATTCTAAACTGATTTATGAGTCCAAATCAAGATTCTTACATCGTGATTCATTCTGGTTTTATTTGTATCAAGAAGAAATTGCCAAATCTCCAAACAAGGTAAACTAGAATCACTTCGGTTAAAAGTGGGATAACTTCTTCATCATAACTCCAATGATATTGATTCAACTCCAGGGTGATTCTACACTGATTAATGAGTCCAAATCAAGCTTCTTACATCGTGATTCATTCTGGTTTTATTAGTATCAAGAATAAATTGCCCAATCTCCAAACAGGGTAAACTAGAATCACTTCGGTTAAAACTGGGATAACTTCTTCATCATAACTCCAATGATATTGATTCAACTCCAGGGTGATTCTACACTGATTTATGAGTCCAAATCAAGATTCTTACATCGTGATTCATTCTGGTTTTATTTGTATCAAGAAGAAATTGCCAAATCTCCAAACAGGGTAAACTAGAATCACTTCGGTTAAAAGTGGGATAACTTCTTCATCATAACTCCTATGATATTGATTCATCTCCAGGGTGATTCTACAGTGATTAATGAGTCCAAATCAATCCTCTTACATCGTGATTCATTCTGGTTTTATTAGTATCAAGAATAAATTGCCAAATCTCCAAACAAGGTAAACTGGAGTCACTTTGGTAAAAAGTGGGAAAACATCTTCATCATAACTCCTATGATCTTGATTCAACTTCAGGGTGATTCTACACTGATTTATGAGTCCAAATCAAGATTCTTACATCTTGATTCATTCTGGTTTTATTAGATTCAAGAAGAAATTGCCAAATCTCCAAACAGGGTAAACTGGAATCACTTCGGTTAAAAGTGGGATAACTACTTCATCATAACTCCTTTGATCTTGATTCAACTTCAGGATTATTCTACACTGATTTATGAGTCCAAATCAAGCTTCTTACATTTTAATTCATTCTGGTTTTATTAGTATCAAGAAGAAATTGCCAAATGTCCAAACAGGGTAAACTGGAATCACTTCAGTTAAAAGTAGGATAACTTCTTCATCATAACTCCTATGATCTTGATTCAACTTCAGTGATTCTTAACTGATTTATGAGTCCAAATCAAGATTCTTACATCGTGATTCATTCTGGTTTTATTTGTATCAAAAAGAAATTGCCAAATCTCCAAACAGGGTAAACTAGAATCACTTCGGTTAAAAGTGGGATGACTTCTTCATCATAACTCCAATGACATTGATTCAACTCAAGGGTGATTCTAAATTGATTAATGAGTCCAAATCAAGCTTCTTACATCGTGATTCATTCTGGTTTTATTAGTATCAAGAATAAATTGCCAAATCTCCAAACAAGGTAAACTGGAGTCACTTCGGTAAAAAGTGGGAAAACATCTTCATCATAACTCCTATGATCTTGATTCAACTTCAGGGTGATTCTACACTGATTTATGAGTCCAAATCAAGATTCTTACATCTTGATTTATTCTGGTTTGATTAGAATCAAGAAGAAATTGCCAAATCTCCAAACAGGGTAAACTGGAATAATTTCGGTTAAAAGTGGGATAACTTCTTCATCATAACTCCTATGATCTTGATTCAACTTCAGGGTGATTCTAAACTGATTTATGAACCAAAATCAAGATTCTTACATCGTGATTCATTCTGGTTTTATTTGTATCAAGAAGAAATTGCCAAATCTCCAAACAGGATAAACTAGAATCACTTCGGTTAAAAGTGGGATAACTTCTTCATCATAACTCCAATGATATTGATTCAACTCCAGGGTGATTCTACACTGATTAATGAGTCCAAATCAAGCTTCTTACATCATGATTCATATTGGTTTTATTATTATCAAGAAGAAATTGCCAAATCTCCAAACAGGGTAAACTAGAATCACTTCGGTTAAAAGTGGGATAACTTCTTCATCATAACTCCAATGATATTGATTCTACTCCAGGGTGATTCTACACTTATTAATAAGTCCAAATCAAGCTTCTTACATCGTGATTCATTCTGGTTTTATTAGTATCAAGAATAAATTGTCAAATCTCCAAACAAGGTAAACTGGAGTCACTTCGATAAAAAGTGGGAAAACATCTTCATTATAACTCCTATGATCTTGATTCAACTTTAGGGTGATTCTACACTGATTTATGAGTCCAAATCAAGATTCTTACATCTTGATTCATTCTGGTTTTATTAGAATCAAGAAGAAATTTCCAAATCTCCAAACAGGGTAAATTGGAATCACTTCGGTTAAAAGTGGGACAACTTCTTCATCATAACTCCTATGATCTTGATTCAACTTCAGGGTGATTCTAAACTGATTTATGAGTCCAAATCAAGATTCTTACATCGTGATTCATTCTGGTTTTATTTGTATCAAGAAGAAATTGCCAAATCTCCAAACAAGGTAAACTAGAATCACTTCGGTTAAAAGTGGGATAACTTCTTCATCATAACTCCAATGATATTGATTCAACTCCAGGGTGATTCTACACTGATTAATGAGTCCAAATCAAGCTTCTTACATCGTGATTCATTCTGGTTTTATTAGTATCAAGAATAAATTGCCCAATCTCCAAACAGGGTAAACTAGAATCACTTCGGTTAAAACTGGGATAACTTCTTCATCATAACTCCAATGATATTGATTCAACTCCAGGGTGATTCTACACTGATTAATGCGTCCAAATCAAGTTTCTTACATCGTGATTCATTCTGGTTTTATTAGTATCAAGAATAAATTGCCAAATCTCCAAACAACGTAAACTGGAGTCACTTCGGTAAAAAGTGGGAAAACATCTTCATCATAACTCCTATGATCTTGATTCAACTTCAGGGTGATTCTACACTGATTTATGAGTCCAAATCAAGCTTCTTACATCGTGATTCATTCTGGTTTTAATATTATCAAGAAGAAATTGACAACTCTCCAAACAGGGCATACTTGAATCACTTCGGTTAAAAGTGGGATAACTTCTTCATCATAACTCCAATGATATTGATTCAACTCCAGGGTGATTCTACACTGATTTATGATTCCAAATCAAGATTCTTACATCGTGATTCATTCTGGTTTTATTTGTATCAAGAAGAAATTGCCAAATCTCCAAACAGGGTAAACTAGAATCACTTCGGTTAAAAGTGGGATAACTTCTTCATCATAACTCCTATGATATTGATTCATCTCCAGGGTGATTCTACACTGATTAATGAGTCCAAATCAAGCTTCTTACATCGTGATTCATTCTGATTTTATTAGTATCAAGAATAAATTGCCAAATCTCCAAACAAGGTAAACTGGAGTCACTTCGGTAAAAAGTGGGAAAACATCTTCATCATAACTTCTATGATCTTGATTCAAATTCAGGGTGGTTCTACACTGATTTATGAGTCCAAATCAAGATTCTTACATCTTGATTCATTCTGGTTTTATTAAATTCAAGAAGAAATTGCCAAATCTCCAAACAGGGTAAACTGGAATCACTTCGGTTAAAAGTGGGATAACTTCTTCATCATAACTCCTATGATCTTGATTCAACTTCAGGATTATTCTACACTGATTTATGAGTCCAAATCAAGCTTCTTACATCTTAATTCATTCTGGTTTTATTAGTATCAAGAAGAAATTGCCAAATGTCCAAACAGGGTAAACTGGAATCACTTCAGTTAAAAGTAGGATAACTTCTTCATCATAACTCCTATGATATTGATTCATCTCCAGGGTGATTCTACACTGATTTATGAGTAAAAATCAAGATTCTTACATCTTGATTCATTCTGGTTTTATTAGAATCAAGAAGAAATTGCCAAATCTCCAAACAGGGTAAACTGGAATCACTTCGGTTAAAAGTGGGATAACTTCTTCATCATAACTCCTATGATCTTGATTCAACTTCAGGATGATTCTACACTGATTTATGAGTCCAAATCAAGATTCCTACATCTTGATTCATTCTGGTTTGATTAGAATCAAGAAGAAATTGCCAAATCTCCAAACAGGATAAACTGGAATCACTTCGGTTAAAAGTGGGATAACTTCTCCATCATAACTCCTATGATCTTGATGTGATCATGGACTGGATCACTAAGGAGAACAAAGAGAGTCTAGATGAGCCACATGGAGCCAAATTGCACCAGCAGCCTGGTGATGATGCTCTAGCCATTCCTGAAGGTCCCATGACTCGTTCCAGAGTCAAGAAGCTTAAAGAGAATGCTGTTGGATTACTCACTTCACATCCACAACAAGAAAGTCTTGGACAAGGTCTGATCCGAGATGTCTTGATCACCATTCAAGCCATCTCTACATCAAGCTGAGTTAGTGTCTAGGCAAGACATGGGGTGCGTGCTCTTTTCCTTGCTTTTGGTTTTGTCCCACGAGGTTTTCCGGAGGAAGGTTTTTAACGAGGCCACAACTTGTCTTCACATCACTTAGGCCCTATCTCGGTCCAAGGCTAAAGAAGTTTACATTTTTTTATTTCATTTTAAAAGCTTATGTTAAACTTAAACTATAGTTTCCTTTTTGCTTATTTCCGAAACCCTAGAGAGCATGTTCTCTGGTATCTCCTTATTTAAACGGGTCTATAAACCCTATTGTACTCATCCATCTTTTAATCAACGAGTTATCTTTTCTCCTTGACGGCTCTCTCTCTAGAAGTGTGTCGAGTTCTGGTGTGTAATATCCAGAGACCTAAGGGTGTCTAAATTGTTGTGTCATATCCGATTTGTTCATCTAGGAGTATCAAGAGATCTTCCATCCCTATTGTGTCACCATTCAATCCACAAACCTTGAAGAACTTGAGTCTCTGATTCGTTCTTGCAAGGATCTATCCATTCCCATCAACCAAAGAGCATCCTAGGGGCGCATCAAGTGGTATCAGAGCAACTTTTGTTGGGAAGTACTCGTTTTCTCTCTTGTTTCTTTTTGTTTCATCCGTGTTTCATCTCTATCACCTTGAATAATCAGTAGAACTAATCTATTTAGGGCTGCTCGAGTTTCATAAGAGATTAGACAAGGTTCTTAAACTTTTCCTTATTGCTTTACGGAAGCCCTAGAGAGAGAAACCCTAGCCGCATAAGTCTTTGCCTTTGTAGATCACTTTGTTTCATCTGTTTAACTTGTTAATGCACCTTGAACACGAGTAGATTAAGGTTGTTAGGGTGATAGAAAACCTTAGAGAAGATAGAAAAAGTTTATAGGTTTTTCCTTTTTACTTGGTAGGCGGAAAACCCTTTTCCTTTTACCTAGCCGATTTTTTCCTTTTTGCTTTTGTCTTGCAAAACAAGCTTGATTTCGTGTTCTCCCTTTTTCCTTTTTGCTTATCTT